>JANVCJ010100055.1:0-17729 GCA_026413505.1 Epizoanthus ramosus
ACCCTGCACAGATAATAAAAGGCTTTGTGATGTAAATGAGCTAATGGACTCATTTCACGATTAGCGTTACAAAGGAAATGTTTGATTTATTCAAAAAAAGAATTTATTATCAAGTTCGTCACGTCTGTATTAGTAAAACTGCCACATTTCAGAAATATAGCCCCCAAATTGGCAAAGAAATTAATTTTTAAATCTGAGAAATTTTACAAAGAAATGTATGGTGGAAGTGCATTGCATGCCCTGCAAGCCTCGTTATCATGCTAAACACATACATTTTGTTGCAAAAATTCCACAAAAACATTTAGCTTCAAATATTCATATATTCGCCCATTTTAGACCACTCTCATCGAACTTTGCACTTTTACTATTATTGATGTGAGGAATTTGATGATGACCTCTATTTTCCAATTAAATATTAGCTGCTAGAAAGTATCATTATAACAAGAATAACCGTTTCCTTGTCGAATTGTCACGCCTAGATTTTTCCCCTATCTTGATTTACCACGTAAACCACGTACCATTTAGTTAGATATTTGGCTAGACTCAAGGTGGGTCTATGATAAACAATGCGGACTTTTTTACTGTGTCATATACCGGATGTTTTTTTTATCCACACCTCCCCTCCCCCCTCCAACTCATCTTCCTCCCTGCCAGGATTCCTGACATTGGACAATAACCTCAACGTTTGATTATCTTTGCTCGTAAGCCCAAATTTTGTTTTTTTTTTAAATAATTCAAATGAAAGTTACTTTCATTTTGTCATAATTATTACTATGGATAGATTTAGAGTATGTTTATTATTTTAAAATTATACAGAATGTAGGTTCGTAGGGGAAAATTCTCTATGCTCGAAAGTCATGCAGATGCTTGTTGCTTCCCACACAAATATCAACATCAGAAACAGACATGATTAGACAGTAATTGAAGCATCATAACCATATAATCACATGTACAGGTGCTCCCTGCAGGGCTATTCAGTTAGCTGTTTACATGGAGTACAAGGTTCGGTGATTGTGGGTGTAACCCTGTTGGTCAGTGATCGCTTTACGTTCTTTACGCCGTACACGAAGTCGTAACATTCAATACTGCTTTGGCCCAATAGCAACTCAAAACCACTCATCTACTAAGAGCTTTGCACTTCCAATAAAGGCTGCTTTCAATAAAGAGATGAGTTCACTGTGGTTGCTAACGGGAAATTGATACTGGGAACCAAAGCTGTTTACCTTCCCACGAATTCTGTCACGAAAGTTAACAGGTGTGAAATTTTCACTGACAAGTTTTCTTTACAATTAATGTCCAAAAACAAACATATTAGTAAGAAAAACATTCCTCTGAGATAACTTTCACGATTCCCAGCAATTACTTTGATCGCCTTTGTCAAGTTTCCTTGTTCATTATCGTGGTGATGGGGAGTAGATGCGTTTGTAATCATGTCTATAAACTAGCTATTTAATATATTTCAAATTTGAAATACTGAATTGTTTGGTTGTGGATATTGACAATATTGAATGGTTGTGTATACACTGCAGGTACTAGCTCCGATCAACACCGACCCATCTTATTACTGAGCGTGTCAACTTTAACACATTCGTACTGTAGTACATTGGTACAAATTCATTTCCGATACTATACTAAATAGTACTAAATTATTTCGCATTATACTATGGAATAAGACTACGGAAATGAGTCCGATTTATGTTCCTGCTGTTCAGGTTATTTCGACGCACTGGGAAACATATTGACGTGGCCCGAACAAATTAATCAAACTAGTGCTCTTTTAAAGAAATCTGTTTAAGGAAACAGATAATTCGTATTCAGTTATTCCTCACGAGTACCAAAATTGGGAAAGCACACGGAAAATTGAAAAAGATTTTAGATAGTGTTACGAACTCAAATATATAAAATTAACTTGTCCTTGTCTTGTTTATGCTCTTCAAGTCTTCCGTTTTTATTCAGACTACTTGCACAAGCGTAAACATTTGGCAGACACGAAAATTATAATCGTGCTTTAGCAATAATTGAACCGCATACAAGTGTAGTTTAATAGTGTAGTTTATTGGATGTTTTATGAGTAGGAAATCACTTCTCTTCTCCTTAATCCTCAATATGCTAAAGTTGCTTCTTTGTTGCTTGGTAATTTAAGAAAGGTATTCGGTTTTACCTAACTGTGTCATAGCTACTAATTCATATTATTTTCCGATTGTAGCAGATTGTTCTTTATATATTTATTAAAGGTTATCGAGAGCTTGTTATAGATGTCTCTGATATTCTTATATGTTCGTATACCCGTTACACCACAAGCACAACGTTTTCATCGCTTTGTAGGCTTTTTTCTGTTTTCGTTGGCACAGTCTATAAACAAAGGAGATATTTTATTGATTGACCCATAAACCGCTTGTTTCCACAGGTTATGGGTTTTTGACACAAATGTATCACTTTGACTGGTGAATGCGTCCGTTTAGGGCCTAACCTGGAGTCTAATGGGTTTAACATTGACAGGACAACTCGATATGTGTACTCAGAGAAGCAGCTTTTTGCAGCCTTTTATGGCCCCAAACTCTGTGTCCTGTCAGCCGCTGATAGGACAGTGCTTTTGTTTGAAGAGGAGACGGTACGAAATCAGTGACTGATATAAGATATATAAAAATATATATAAAATAGCAACTCTTAATAAAGTGAATATAAAATACTTTAACATAAACTGAATCTTTATAGAGATGATTCCATTACTACCGATGGAGAATTAGCCGTTATCACTTTCTTTGTATGTTCATTTTCTAGTCATTCATGTTGACGGAAAAGTCACTGAGAAAAAACGTGTATAGGTTTGTGTCCTAATATTGTGAAAACCATCGCCGAAAAAATATTGATGCGTCTCAAATAATTAAGTATTCTCAAGTGCTGGTTCTATGGCCCTGAGAATAAAACCTTCGGTGTGTTAGATAGTTCATAACTCCTGAACTAGTTAACTGTCAATGTTCGAGTTTATTTACTCAGATTTCTTTGCTGAATCTGTCTTTTCTCTTCCCACGACCAGCCGGCATCCTAGATTCTTGAGTTAGCATCTATGCGAATTTAATTCTCTACATTTGTACTAAGCCTGGGAACACAGTTACTATAAGATGTTGTTAGCGTCGCATTTTAAAATATAAATAGATTGATCAAATCAACGCTCCAAAGGACGTGTATTCGGTATGAGTGTCAACCACGCCTGCAGCTGCTCGCATTGCAAATCTAGATTCGTATTTATACTGCTTCTTTTTTCTAATGAATTTTTCTGGATCTTCTCCCAGCTCATCCCTTCGTCTGTGTATCGAATAATAATGAATAAAGCGTTTCTCTTGCATTTCATAAATTGTGACCAATTTAATCATCCCGTGTCTGACGATACAATCTGCGAGTGAAAACTTCGCTGGCTTTGCCTTTGCCTTTGTATGCATGTTTTCTAAAAACATATAGCGAGCCGCGTGATAGTTGTCGTGGGTGCGTTGACAAGAGATGGCCGAACATAATCTATCACATTGTCAGTTAAATACACAGAGTAGATTTCCACACGTTACGAATCTGCTGCGGGCTACGGATCTGCTCCTGCACAATTCCAACTATGAATTTGCGCAAGGCCCAGATCATTAGTCCATTACACCGACTCAATTTTTTAATGCATCCCGGCCAGTACCGGTAACCGGTATCGTTTCAAAAATATTATTTCCGACTAATAACTGAGAATAGAGAACCAATCGACAATTGTATGAGTTATGTCTCGAATTTGTTTGCTTGCATATAGAGAAGCCCTCGTGAGAGGTAAAGTTAATGAAATATATCAAAATAGGGTTTATTTTAACACGTAGTTATCAATTGACGCACTTCTTGGGTAATGCTTTTTTTTATAAATAGCTACTTTACAACATTTTTTGTCAAATACGTACAGTAACTTTACTGCTTTGATTACATGGTCATTATGTTTTGAGCTAAACGGAATGTTTCAAATGCGGAAAGGTTTATCTTAAAATCAAAGCAACAGGAATGCCCTTTTTAGGTATACTGCTCCAACTACACAATGTCCGTTTTACGCGAAATGACGCAAATGCAAGATTTCTCGCATTCCTTTTCTGACAACATACAAAACTGGAAAGTCAAACAATGCGAACACCGCGCCCTAGTGTTTGTTTAAATCTTTTCAACCACCTTGTACAAACTTTAAACAATTTTGCATAATTCCATTAGATGTCAAATACCCTGTATGTAACTACATGTCAGACCACAAATGACTGCTGTCATGGAAAGAAAACAGCATTTTAAAAACAGACAAGCAAGATTGGATTAATTTCAAATTTCACTTGAAAAGGGGACTCGCGAAGCTTTAGAAGGCTGGAGGAACAGGAATTTGTCATGGGGAAAAAAGAAAGCATGTTGCACGACGCGACAAACGAAGAATGACCCTTCGGTCATTGAAAGAAATCGAGTGCTGTCCTAATTTAAATTTCAATTCGACAATGTTTGATTTTCATCTCCTCAAAGGACAATGATCCTGTGTAAAAAGTTGGAATGTTTGTACTCTTCTGTCTGCTGGAGGCAGATTTGCACCTAACATCTGCCGGCTCTCTCCAAAGAGCAAACAACTTTCCCATGCTTAGAAAACAGTTTTCCCTCATTTTGTCTGAAAACAAATTAACTGACTGTCGATTGGACGTATCTATGTACCACGGAAGTTGTGCTAATTTTCCCGTATCCGATGTGAATTTGAATTATGCAGCCACGAATATTGGAGACAAAATAACTCTAATCGAAATATTCAGGCTTCGGAAAACTAAGCGCTCATTTGTTTCTCGGCAGATGCATTTGCAAAGTTCCAGTTGCGTTCATTCTACAGATTTATAAATGGCATTTTTTGTGATTGATAAGACAAAATGGTTACTTCTTAATGTAACAGTAATTTTCTTGGTTCATTTACTTGTTTTTGTCTATTGTTTCATCGAGTACCCACCACCAGAAAAAAGGAAACACTTTCCTCTTAAATTGTATCTCACTTTTTGTCACTTAAAACACATGCCTGCATGATTAAATGACAATCTAGTTTAATTCTAAATACCGAAAGGCTTTTCAATAACACTACGGGTTTAATCATACATGTACACTTTATCACGTCGATATTGTCTATCTTATCTTTTCACCTATAGTATTAGCGTTATCTCTCTTTGCACGAAAGGGGTGTAAAACACTGAAATTATCGAAGCCTGTTGCTGTTTTCGTGAGGCCTCATTTCCCCCACAGATTTTAGTTTTGGTTTATTGAAAGCATCCGTCCTCGATTTTCGAGTGTTCACCACCACCAATTTGCAGAACTGATGTGCCAGAAATAATGAATTGGTCCATATCTATTTCTGGGCCTGCCGATGTGTAACTGTAAGACTGATTTATTGACGCTGCTACAAGAAACTGATGCACCACTGTTGCACACGGTTTGCTGTATAGGTCAGGCTGGGGTTCAATCAAAACGTTAAGCCAAACCAAAGCTTATTTTGCATGTAGCTGAATTGTACTCGTTACGAAATTAAAGACTTAAATTAATTTGAGTGATTTGACAATGAACCGGTGAATGCTACTGAAGTAGTTATGTTTTTTTTTGGGGGGGGGAGGGGATGTCGAACGGCATATTACTGTCCAACGCAAGCTACATACACCAAGCAAGCACGTTATTTGACTTGAGGAGAGAATAAGCTAGAATTGGTAGAATGTCTTGCAAGTCTGTGTAATAATGTCACGGGTAAATGGTGTAATGAAGTTAATTTATTCTAATTATGATTTTGATCTCAATATCTTTTCATGTTTGTTACATAGTCAAGATGATAAGCAACGGAACTCGCAAATCTCCTCAGGTCATTCTCATTCAATGTATCAGTACACATTCAGTTTATCCTGCGTTCAGTCTTTCGGCATTAATTACAAGAAAGTTTTAAAAATGCCATTTATATGAATTTCTGACTTTGCTTTATCTGTAGGTTAGTAGTTGAAGACGTTGAAAGACACACTGTTTTCAGTTTCCAGATGCCTGAAAGAAAACGAGCGTGGATAAAAGTTCAGCCATCTTCAGTCGAGAAACAGCTATCTGGTATATCAAGACATTCAAGCTTTAAATTGCAATCAGCCGGGTTTTTAAAGTTATTCTATTAACAACAGCCGAGAACCAATTCATAACGCGACTGATTTCTGGCTAAAAGATATATTGATTTTTAAGAGGCACAAATTAATAAGTTAAATTAATATTCATTGTCTGTGAGAAAACGCCGTAGCTTCCAAGTGTGTGTTAATGCACCTCGCGGTCAATATATCTGTCACGCGCAAGCATAAAAGTATGTGTTCTGCTTAAGCCCCTCAACTGCTAAACCGTAAAGCTTTGCGGGTTGTACCTGCCTATATCTGTATCTAAATACAAACACCTTTACACTATAGCTACAGAAGCGTAAAGCACAACCAAAATGATCTTCACAGTAGCGCCGCAAGCGCAAACCAAACCGCGATCTTCACACTAACGACGCAAACGTAAGCGTAAAGCGCAAGCCAAACGATCTTCACACTAGCGACGCAAGCGCAAGCATAAAGGACAAGCAAAACGATCTTCACACTAGCGACGCAAGCGAAAGCATAAGGCGCAGACCAAACGATCTTCACACTAACGACGCAAGCGCAAGCGTAAAGCGCAAACACAAGGACCTTTACGCTATAGCGACTTAAGCGCAAACATTAAAGTCTTAAAGAGCGTATGCAAGGACCTTTACGCTAGCACCGCACTTACTGTCAAGCACCAGCGACTTCACACTGGCGACGCAAGCGCAAATATAAATGTATGCGCAAGGACCTTCACTCCAGAAAGCAAGCGGACGCAAGTAAGGTGGTACGCATGCACAGCATGCACAATGCAATTTAGTTTGTGACCATCGCTCAATTCGTACTAGAAACAGTTGCGACGCAAGCGCAAAACACGCAGCAAGAGAAAAACAACATTTTTCTTTTTCCTGCGTTTGCTCTTGCGTGCGTTACATTGCTTTACTACAGAAGTTTCTTATGTTACGACTATGCTTACGCCACTAGTGTTTAAAACAAATAGTTTAGAGGTGTGGAGCAATAGAGTGTATAGCGTGTGTACCAGGCAGTCATTACACTACCAAAATTTCGTTCAGTTTAAAATCTTCTGTTTCAGTTTCCATTTTCACACTATAAATAGACAATGTTTGACTAGATTTGATAATATTTGGAAATAATCCTCATAGCTCAAGACGCATATAATCCCCCCCATTTAAGCCCAGCGTGCTGGCACACGAATCGCGTGATTTTGTGTTGTGCTAAAAAGCACAGTTACTAAACGTCGAGACTTGTTCCGAGTAACAAAACAAGAAATATTTAACAACAGAAGAAATAGATCTTCGCTTTTATGCTTCAAACCGTACGCAATGCTATCGAGTTTGTTCTACCCTTGCGTGTTCTGGATTAAGTTAAAAAGAACCGACCACCTCAAGAACAAAGATTTACCCGAAATCGGCTAACTCTGGTGAAAACCATCGACAAAAAAATCTCACCATAGAATCGTTTTGAATTATCATGAACAGTATGTGTTAACATACATTTGTATTGTGATAAATTGTCGAGCATGCAGACCGCGAACTCGTGCATACCACCCCAGTATCTATAACTTATCATACTCATATACTGATATGAGGATAGAGAATTAGGCATAGGGCAATCGCTTTCATCTTTAAATCTTACTCATTCAGTAAAGCCGTTTATGCTAATGTATTTACGTATCAGAAACTCTAAGGATATAAAGATAGAGGGACTAGAAACTTCTTTCTCAATACACACGATCATCGACTCAAACATTTAAGATCAGTATCGAGTCACGTACTCGCAGATCAGGAATAGATAAAGTTTTAAACAACAATATAACTAAATGTAATGTTATTTTTAATATGATGTAGCGATTTTCACTCCGGAAATATATAACTACATATTGCCTCACGCAAATTGATCCGAGATAAAATACCTTCGCTGTTATACAAGCTTCTACAATTGTATGTTTGGCATCATGAACCAGTGAAGTTGAAGACTATGTCGGTGCTTTGTCAGTCAACTGATATTCATTGCGCAGCAAAAATGTATTTCAGTGAGTGGGAGTAATCAGTAGACTCTTTTTCTACATTAGAGTATGACATCTAGTACACGATAAACAAGACTTTATCAAACTCAAAGTGCTTTACTCATTGGCGGGTCACTTCTCACACGTCGCTCCGCTCCAGCACTTTTTCTTTTATGGAGAATTATTTTCTGTTGTGGCAAATCTAACCGTAAACATTTCGCATGAGTGCTGTCTTATGTGACTTCATATATAAAACGTGCAAAGACGAAACATAACTTAACTTGTATCTATATATCTGTTTGTGACTGTGAGTGGTTCACAGCAATACTGTCCCTCTGTTTATATTTCTTTGTATTTAGATAGCCATTCTCCATCCGTCTTGTGCGGTTCTTGGTAAAACTCCGTGTTGCGTTGTCCTTGAGAAATATTTATACTGAGGCCAGGGACATACCTTTGCTCGTGAAAGTGAAGGTTTTGAAGGATAGAATGAAAGATTACTGCTATTATTTATTAAAACAACTAGACGTTATTGATACGTTACACACGCAATAACAATCTATCACCAATCTGTAGTCTCTGCGATAGCGATGAATAATCATAGTTTTGTTTGGTTTTCTTCACATGACTAGCATCGAACACAGCATTAAATATATTCCCTGTGGTTTACACCACTCGGTATTATTTTAAACTGCGGCAAGTGAGTTTAAAGTAGTCGCGGAAATAGGAGTATATTTGATTTACGAATAAGTTTAAAACAGGATAATAAAAGATTATAATAGCTTGTTTTCTTACAAACAGGGGAAACCATAGTCAGTTTCTTTAACTCGTTAGTGCTTTCCGGAAATGTTATATTCGACAAATTGCTATAAAGTAGCTATGTTTATCAAACAAAAATTCACCAAAACACCAATTTGCAGCAAACAACATTTCGGTGAAAATAGATAAACCAAATATTTTGCGTCCCCGAGCCATGGTTTCAAAACACGCCATCGATTAAATAAACGCTTTTTAGAGACAAAAAGCGATGATTATATCTTGGTATAACAGCAATGTAGTTTATTTATCTTATCTTGGTTGATTTGGTCATATCCGTTAATATATCAACCGAATAGAATGCCAATATCTACAACTTTTTTGTTTTCTTTGTTGAAAAATGTCTGATTGAGAATGCAACTAAAGTCACGAGTATATAGCTCCAGGCACATTTCCAGCCCGATCACATGGTCACTTACATGCTATGTAAGTAATTTAGACAGCCGAAAACGCCCAGATAAGAATTCATTTTAAATTGATCGAACTGCTCCCATTGAAATGAATAGAACTTGTATGAACTCAGGTCACATTATACCGCTTTCAATTGATATGATCTTGTGTAAATTAATATTAAATGGCTCAATACTCGACTAAATTCTAAGGATTTCGAAAGCGCTGACATTGAAATCCAAACAAAAGGTCGACAGCTATCTCCTTTGTTATCAAATTAAATCATATCGGTTGCTTAAACCAACCAGAACTTTGCCCACAAAATGTTGTTTTCCCGAAGAAAATATAAAAATAGAAGGCGCAGAAAAGATACATTATAACCACAGAGCACATGTTTATTATTTCAGCCGCAATTTCTGATCACGTAACGACAGAACTATCAACTTGTTTGATAAGTTTCTTTTATGATTTGCCGATAAACGTTTAAGGAAACGAGTCATTCGTCGGCCCGCCTCAACCTGGTTGAAGAGTTACACATGGCATGATGTCTGCCAAAACATCCAAAATTGGGTCTTGCTTACTTAATATGAAATTTCCATAAAGTCAACTCGTCAAATAACACCCACTAAAACCGAAGTAAATTAGAATATATATATATATGTGATCGATATATAAGTTGTATTTTGTACTTCTGTTTCGGAGTGTCAGAGTAAGAAAATTGGCAAAAATGACGGATCTTAGTATAAAAGCAATTTCTCTAAGACGTTTATTTCTTGTTCTCCTTTTAGTTGGTTGATTTTTGACACATTAAACCTGAAATATCTCACTATTCCAGCTACTAATGAGAAATAAAACACTTTATCTTCGCTATCAACACCGAGACATGCACGTGGAAACTGTCCAGGATGGTGAATTAATTAAGCAACGAATCCTGGTGTTTCAGCTTAGATCTTAAATCGAATACTTTAACTATCTGCTAATTGGCCACCGGCGATTAAGAGGCAGGCGGAGCAAGATAGACAGAAGCTACTACTCTTTAGCCTGATAACATAACAATCTAAATAAAGGGCAAGTCCTTCTCTTTTCAAGACAGGGATGGATATTATTGAGTACGCAAATGTAGCGATACGCTTATTGAAACCATTTCTCCAAAATTCATTATCCAATCACTCGATGTGTGAAACCGTTCTTTTGTTCTGTATATCTCCATAAAACAACCGATAACTAGATTTGCGGATTAGTTCCAGCTCTGTAAACACAGGCACTTTGTAACTTGGGCGAAAATTACGAGCCCAGGAGCCACATAAAAATTCCGCGGTCTTCTGGTGCCTGCCGAAATCTATTTCTTCTGTAAAGATACCCATCAAAACTCCCTCACAAAGACATGTTTCCCAGGAAGGGCATTACGTCTATATGTATGTGCTTGTCATTGACAAAGAAAAGTTAAGATGATATAAATCAACAAATCAGCCCTAATGGAACTGAATGTGACAGTCAACAATGCGATGTCACAGAGACCTCACTGCTCGCTTTTGAAGCGCGACGTTTCGAGGGGGGCCTTTGTCCGGGCGCCTACGGAGAGCAACACAGTCATAAAGTAACACTCCACGCGTACACTACAACTCTCCCCGCAAGCTACACACCAACGTGCAGTTATGAATTTTCAATTCAACTTGAGAGAAGATCGCCGCGTATCCTCGTTTCGAATCGACGATATTTTAGCCACCCCTCACAGCAGTCGAGCAGAGGCATCGTCCACAAGTCCTGCGGTGAGCAGCCACAACTCACTCGCGGCAACACAACATCCCCTGAGTTTCGGCGTGGATCAAATCCTTGCTACTCGTAGTCAAGAGCGTAAAAGCCGGATTGGATGCTATGGTAAGAAGCAAAAACTGTGGCCTATATTCATTCTTAAATCTAAGATTTTTCTCTTTACTACAGAACTTGCAGAGTTTGAGTTACTGCTTGCATGATATTTTTACTGTTCTTTTATCACTGAGGATCATAAAACAACAGATAATTTGACAGTAGAGTTGCCAGACTGACTGTAATTCCTTTGATCAGAAACCATATTCATTGGAACATCTCGGTTATCAAATTAGTTCTTTTTATCTTTAGGTTTGGTTTGCTTACAAAGTTGTAATCATTTGCTTTAATAGCGGCAAACTATCCAAAGTTTCAAAACATCAACCACGTTCAACTGTTAACAAGTCCTTTTTATCTCATCTTAGATAACCCTTCGTTGAAATTCCAGGTTTCACCACAGATTCTATCACACTGCTTTACTCTCAGTCAGACTTGAAGCAAAGTTTCTCACGTTCTGATGGGGGAAAATATTGAATCAACAGTACACGATTACTGTGTACAAGCCTAGTGAGAGTACGGCTCATAGCCGGCACACTACTTTACAACTGACTTATGCAAGAAATAATGAAAGTCCGATTCAAAAAGAAAACAAGTAACAGATTTAGTTAAGGTGATTATAAACTGAAGTTTTAAATCATTTCTTGATGTAACTGTAGGCTAACTTTAGTTTGGGAAAT
This sequence comes from Epizoanthus ramosus, assembly GCA_026413505.1. Taxonomy (NCBI): domain Eukaryota; kingdom Metazoa; phylum Cnidaria; class Anthozoa; order Zoantharia; family Epizoanthidae; genus Epizoanthus; species Epizoanthus ramosus. The sequence goes on from JANVCJ010100055.1 coordinate 11,877, forward strand.
CAAAGCAGGTGAACATAGAGAGTTTCTAGCTGTCAAGACCAATTCCTGATCATCCTCCCTCACTCCATTACTCAAAATATTTTGTGTGGGATATTTATTAAAAAACACACAGACCAGTGCATTTGTCTGTCTGTGTCATCGAGCGGGACCCCTTTTCCTTGTCTTGATTCATTAATCGTTCGTCGCCTTGATGTTCTCACGTTCAGTTCGATCGAATACAACGTGCCTTTTGGTGTGAAACAATGACTTGCTACTCGCCATTGTCTGTCTTGTCCACCAGCGGAAGTTTCCACTCTTCAAGATTTAAAAATGCTTAAGTGGCCAATCTGAAATGCAGAATTTGTTAGCACTGCTTTTATAGGACATTGCAAGGACAAAATCGAATAAGAACTAATAAAAACTGGACTCTTTTTCAGCGCCCTCGAAATCCGAAATCCTGAAGATGTTCTTCTATGCACAATGTAGAAAATTGTATATTTTTGTAGTTGACTGTGTGTGGATTTGCAATTCGTTATACATATTCACGATGGTTAGTTAGGAAGTCACAAATCTCAAAGAGGGTTGTATATTATCTGACTTTAAAATAGTATGCTCTGTTTTTGACCTGCTTTGAAATACCATATAGTTTTCAAGTGTTACGAGTATCTTACTAGAAAGTACACGTACGTGAAGTCCGTTCCAGATTTGTCTCTTAACTATAAATGTAGTTGTACATTCAGGGGTACATTTCTAATTAACTGCCTAACCCTTTACGCCAACTCTTTTCTCGCACTAAGCAGGTTTCATTAACTAAAGAACCCTACATATATTTGCCATAGTCTTTGTCCTGTCGGCCGGCATTTGTTCTTGAGAAAGCTGGAAGGATAGCTTAGACTTCACTTTAAACTCGAAATAACACCGATCAGTTTAGTAGTTAGGCGAATTATGCAAAATATTTTTTATTATTTGTTACAATTTGGAAGTATAAAATGGTCCATATTGTTTTCGTCACTGACCTATAAATATTGTCGTGATTACATATATTGCCCTGGAAGGCGTCAATATCATGGCTTCGTAATGAAATAGAAAACCCAATATTCATATAAAATCAAATATAGATACTTTGATCTTTACTTTGACTCCATGCCTCATGACAGATGCTGTTGTATATAGAAAGACTTATTACTAATATTAGTGTCTCAGTAAAGAAATGGCAAACCATATTTAGTGATCTTGCTGGGAAATTTCTTGGATATGCCGCCCGCTTAAGAGAGGGTGCCAACGAATAGATGCGAAGAGGGTCAACATGAAACTAAAGCGCACATGCAGATAATGCGAGCGGCCAACACGGTCAGAGCTCAAAAAACCTATTCTTACATGGAGTCCAGTCATTATAGATTTGAATCAAGATAAAAATCAAATGCGGTCTATAATAAATTGTCAACTGAAAAGCGTTTCTTTTGAGTTTCGTAATAAGCAAATACTGACGTTTTCATTCATGATGGCATCTTTTTCTTTTTAGACGTTAAAGAGTTTAATTTGGGGGTTAATCATCCCTTGCCTTTGGTCCAGATTTACCATCGCTTTAATATTTTTGTTCGCACCCGATTTGTCCCAAACAACATTTTATGTATTTATGATGATTTACATTTTTTCGTTACAAAATTCAGTGTTCAAGAGCTGCCGACTATCGTGAAGAGATAAAGCGATTGTCGCAGATGAACGCAAAGTATGAAAGGAAAATGTCGAACCTCAAAAGCCGTTTCAGTAAGGCTTTATACTTATTGTAGACACGTAATAAAGCAATTAAAAAAGTTGTTATTTTTTCATTTCAACAGCCAATACTGGAAAAACTACAATATAAGCACCATAAAAGGTCGTCATTCTATGATTCACTAAGGCACAAAAAAGGATACGTTTTTTAAACAAAGGGTGTATTCGATTTGCTGTGGATTCGCTCTACACATTCATTTTCTCTAAAACTCTTAAAAGGACTGAGAAACCTAAATTTTCTCAAACATGTTTTTTAAAACAATAATGTATTAACGACAAGAGACGACTGCTTCGCTTCCACCAGTTTGATCAAAACTGTAGAGGTAATTCATTTAATAGCGTCGCTTCAGCATGTCCAAAATCAAACAATGCTACATATCGGCGACCTTTTGCGCTGATGGTTGCCCGACTTATATCTACACAAAGTTTGTGTTCATTTGTTTGTATACCTAGGCAAAAATATGATAAAAGATTTTCGTGAAAATAGAGAAAACTAAATAAAAATGTTTCTATCGTAAAACATATAGTCAGATCATAACATAAAGCCAAATGTGTGAAAAAAGAGCAAACAAAACTGAAGGTGCGAAAACCAAAGACAATGACGAATACAGAAATAGAGCCGTTTAAGGAAGGCAAAATATTTAGTAGAAATTTCAGCTTCACTATACATTATTGTTGGGAGAAATTCTTTTATAAGTTACTGTTACGAAAATTTGCCACTTGAAAGAATTGCTGAAATTGCTTGATTCTAATTCTATACGGCAAGACAAGAACGGAACAAAACGCACAAGCCTTGACGTTTTGTCAAACACTTTTGGTTGATGATTTATTTAATTTTTTTAAAAACCAATTAACGCAAAATAATCGATACAATTCTGTCCGTAGCAGTGGTGTCTAGTTTAGTTTATTACATAGCAATAAAAATGTGTGCAACACAGGTAAAAGCAACTTACTGATAGCTAGGTACCAAGTCATTGATTATTTTATAACAACTGAATAAGGTGCTTATATATGGCCTTGCTTAGTATCTGGAGATGAAGGAACTGAGATTTCACGTATTTGCGCAACTAAGGTAAAAACAGTTAATGATTTGTTGTAAAACTAAGCAGTGTTACACTCTTAACAATTAAGAATGGGCCAAAAAGGTGTAAATTGGTCACATATACACAGTATTACTATTAGCAATAATTTACACAAATAAATCCGGCAATAAAAGGTTTATAATGACTGCATGCTCCATATGTATCAAAGGCAGGCGGTGCACAGCTGATCCAAGGTTTTCAATATTTTGGCTCTAGATTTGGGATATAATGGACTTTTAGTTTAAGATAATTCTTCTCTGACATCTCTGAGTAGAAATAAGCTTGGCATTTTCCTCCATTTGGCAAGTATTATGTTTCAAACCAAACTCGCTGATTTGAAATGTTTTTGTCAGCTGTCAAAACAAGGGAAACAGTAGCAGACCACGCCCATAAAGCAACACCAAACACTTCGATTAACACATTTAGTAGCAATTAACCGCGATACGGTATTACTGATAGCCACAAACAGCCATATCCTGTCTATCTGTGTCTTCTATAAAGCCATATTCTATAGCAATAACGAGTGATTACTTTTTCTTGAGTGAGGGAACTTTCGAAATCCTTTCTCTGTGCTAACAATGAATTCCAGTTTCAAGTTAGCTAACTTTCTAAAGTCCATTTGCGTATTTGCATTTCATTGTTTCTTCTTCATTTCTTGTGATAAAGCGAAAATGGAATCTATCGACACGGCTAGTTAAACAAATATTTTTGTTGCATACGAAAAGGGGTAGAAATGACGTGCTTTGGTAGTTACACATCGAACAAAGGCTATTTTTAGTAATTTAGCTGTCCACAAAATCTCATGCCTGGGAAATTCTAGCGTGCTATTAAAATTTAGTTCTTGATACGAGAGTGACTCGCAAGCATGGCAAGAGACCAAACAAAGACCACCCATACTCTGAGTGCAAACCTGTCTGTTCAACGTCCAAAGTTTAATCCGAGATGATAAAGAATAATTAACTGCAAATCCAATTATCGGAACCTAACATATAATATCTTTGAGATTAAAAAACCAAACCGCACGTGTGCTTATCCAAACTTCTGAAAGCTTAGAAACACTGACAAATATTTTCAGTCCAGCCAGTCGGTTCTGCCATGGAGACCTTTTATCTCAAACAAAACAAATTAATCAACAGAATGGAAGGAGCACCATTAGCAATTGAGTAAAGCAACACACTCGAGACGCCTGTTATAACTCAAGGATTCAGGAAATATCGTACTGCACAAGTGGCGAGTGGGGCTCGAGTTACATTAGATCAGAGAAATGTATCAAAGGAATTACGCAGGACGGATGCGTTTGTACTTGTAGTACACGTGTTAGTAGACACTGGTGGCTCTTTTAATTGGTTCAATGTTTGTCTCCCAGTTCTGCTCTGTAGTTCCATTAAATCTATCAATCTTAGGCTTTGTCCTGTAAGTGCACTTCCACAAGAACAATTCGACCTCGTACTCACTAACCCAGTCACGAGATAAACAGCCATTACTGAACATTTGGTTTTCAAAAAAGGGCCGACTTCGCCTTATTAATTTTGTGGGGGGAGGCGAGGGGAAGATTCGTTAAAAAAACTGCACTTGCCGAAACGACAAAAATAAGTCATTTGCATGATACAATATATACAGAAAATGAGAAGGAAAAACAAAAAGTATGTAGTCATTGATTGCACGAACAAATAATTCGGCAACCGCAACGAAAACATCCTTCCAGCATGACCCACCTCTACCCCCATGCGCCCCACCTTGGTTCATCCCCTTACGTACCGGGTAATGTTCAAACATGCTCAATGCAGTATATAGGACACTGCTCCACTACCTCAAACAGAATCACAGATGCGTTATAGATATGCACAGCTATAAGTCCTAAGAGAGAAAAATTCGCATTTTGGCTCGGCTCGGACAGTTGGAGTGGTATCGGCGCCATTTTAGATTACGTCCTATTTATATTATATCTATATAGAGAGACGAAAACTGGCGTAGATAAACTTTTATCTTGTCACGCTTGTATTTTACTTGGTACTTGTTAATGTTATAACATCTCTTCTATATTATGTTATTTAGAAATATCGATAAGCAAAAACAGATCAATTGATCCACTCTGAAGACCACCATAGTTTCAAAATAACTGAATAAAATGTAATTCCAATTGTAAAAAGCAAAGTACCAATACAAGTATAGCACGTACTCAGTGTGAAGTTGATCGTATCAGTATAGTAATAGCGAAGAAAAAGGGTATTTATGTTTTGTTGGAGGCTCAGGGTCGCTCAGGGTTAAATCCAGATTGATTACTTTGTCATAATAAATTATCAGTTCACAGATTTAGGGCAGTGGGTGTCGGCAGTCCGTCTGGCGAAAGTCGCATCGTTTTCCGCTTTACCTTATCTCATTCTCAGGAAGTACGGGCCACCCCTAAATCCCCCATGATGCCACATAGTCCTGCGAAGGAGTCGCGTTGAAAACTCGGAACAGATTCAAATGAATGTTCGAAGCCAAATCGAATTGGATGTCGACCGAGATATTAGAAAGACAGATTCTGCTATTTTCTTCAACGGTAACGTTCCAAAGGAGAATACATCAACAAAAAATGTGCCAAAAACATTAAAATATGATTAATAAAAGTGTCCTGCCTTCCATGTACACCGACTGATATTTATATATTAGCATCTCTTTTGTGTATTCATATTTCATTATTTGGTTCATTAGCTAATCCTCGATGGCTTGTAGTTCAGTTACCGCCACCAACAATTCAGTATTCATGTTTCTGAGGAGCATTTACTGTAAGAACGTTGGCACTGCAAAACAGCCAAATTTAAGAACATATTAAAAACATGGCTCAGCCGGAAGAAAAGCAAGAACTTTATTTTGTACAGGAGCGAATTATTACTTTACTATACAGAAACGGTTACTACATATATAAGCCTCTTTTTCCCTTGTTTTTCTTTCAACTCCGCCCCCCCCGCCGCCGCTGCCGGTTGGCGGGGCGTTGCGGGGGGGGGGGGGGGGGGGTGGTGCGGGGGTGGGGTGG
>JANVCJ010100166.1:0-17724 GCA_026413505.1 Epizoanthus ramosus
TTTTGCTGTGTGAACATTTGACTTCTTGTGAACCGTTATTTATAAGTTTTCTGTTTAATATTTTTTCTTTTTTCACAAGGCTCTTTTAAACTAGCTTTCGCTAAATAGATGCCCCTGTATAAATATTGTATTAAATTAAATTAAAAAATTCCGGACTAAGGTCAATCGAACGCGCCCTAAAGTGTTTTCCACATATACGACGTAACACGTCACAAACAATCGTAAACAAGACGCTAACGTTGCGGGAAGATAGAACTGGGTCTATCTTTGCCTTCTGTTTGCGAGGTGTATACTACAAAGCTAATGTTTTTAAAGATAGATCACAAGCAAAACAATCTTAAGATTTAATATGTTTGACATTTGGTTGCAAGAATTAATTATATATTCAACAAAGATCACTTTATCTCCAGTTACACCTAAACTGGAGTGTCTCTATTTATTTGGTATCAAGCAATGACTTTAGAACAAAGAATTACAACAAGAACATTTTCTTCTCACATTCCAACCACCCCATGCACCACACCCTCGTATCATACCAGGGAACAAACAGTTGCAAAGTCATTTCCCCAACATCAAATCGTTGTGTGCGAGAACATCCAGCCTATAGGACAGGCGGTTCACGGGTTCGTTCGCTTTCCTTATCAGAACACACACAGCATCACCCTTGGATGGTTCAACGGGGTCTTAGAAACCATGAAAGTCCTTAAATTTTTATTTCAGAAATTTCAGGCCTCAAAAGTCCTTTTAAAATTTTAAACTTTAATGAAAAGCTGCTCAAGTGCATGAAATGTTCCTACATTTTATATCTTCCAGCTGTCTGTCCGAAGTTCACATTTCCTTTGCTTACTGAACAAATTAAAATCGTTCGATTATTGAGAAGCTGTACGAGAAAGTTGTTCTCGTTCAAAATAAAAAATGCCCTTAAATTTTGATTTGAGTCACTGTTAGGGGAAGAACCCTGTTCAACCAGGATAAGAGAACCTGTAGTTTATCAAATACATGTATGAATCCAATAAAACTGCATGCTAAGAAAATAATAAGGATATGCGCAGTGCGATTGAGAAGTACATCTCTTACCACCTCTTATTGCTGATGGCTTTTGTTCTTTTTTAACGTTTAGTGTATTTGGCGCTTCATTCGTGTCCTTAGACTGCAAAACAGTCCCTTCTTTCGCCAGAAATCAGTCGAGAACGGGATCGCTGTGGGACTTTGGCTGCGCGGTCGGCGAAGAGGAGATTTCTGATTTCTGGCGAAAGAAGGGACTGATTTGCAGTCTGTCTTTTCCTCTACATACACATGTAAATAGCAATTAGCTCTAATTAAATTATCTGACATCTGTCATTGGAAATAAAAGTAAAGTAAAGTAAAGTGGTACAATAACAGTATATTTATTACGTAACAACATTGCAGTATTGCAGGAATATGATCACCAAGTAATCTACAGCCTATATCACCTGAGTTCTACAGTTTTCGAATTTCGCTGAATTAAATAGATCATGAATCACTAATCGCGCAAATACATAATCTGACCATGCATTTTAGCCAAAAGACCCAGACTTTCAAATGTGCTGCTATATTCAGTCCTAGTTCTTCTGACTCGTGCTAATGTACAAGGTTTCTAGCGGATCTCCATCGGCCCGGTAACCACCGTTCAGCCTCTGGCTGCGATATATTTTATAATAAACTATCTATACTTGATACTTGGTTAGTGAAAAATTAAATAAAGAAATAATGTTCACCTACAATGAGTCAACGAGGAAAGCTGACATTTGGCCTAATTCTAGATCTTTGAAAACGATTAGGTTTTACTGAAGCAAATTTTTATATGTGGTTGGAAGCCGAGATATTTTACGGCAAAGTTTGTCGTTTCAGTCATTTGCTTATAACAAAAGCTGTGTAAATGCAGAAATAATTCAAAAGAAATAATGTTCACCTAGAACGACGCTACGAGGAAGGCTAAGATTTGGCCAGGTTTTAGGATTTTGGAAAAGATTAGGTTTTACCGACGGAAATTTTCATATCTATTTTGGAAGCCGAGATATTTTACGGCAAAGGAGATTTACTTTAAAGAATACGAAATACACTTTGTTTTGCATGGATGCTTATTCTGCTCCAAGTGTGGTGTGAAGAGGGCGGGCAAGCTGAAAATGAAATTGTTTTGAAAATCAAAAAGAGTTTAGCTCTTGCGTTTATAACTAACAGGATGAAATTGGTCTTCGGTCTCTTATCTGGATCTGTTTCTATCGTAGTTTCTTTTATCTTGCTGTATTTTCCATCTTGTACGTTCCCTACTTTTAAACCTTCATAGTTACAATTAGACTTCAATATAGGATTTTACCCACTTCGGAAGTTTTAAATAAATCACTTTACTTAGAATGTGTTGTGTTTAACACTATGTTCTCTTTGTCTAGCAAATATTAATAATAATAATAATGACCTTATCTATGTGTCTGTATTAAGCTTCATGAGCTCCTGACTGTACTTGTGAAGTAAATCACAATCCAGCAAATTTCCTGAATTGCGTTCTTTTCTACTGATTCCAAGCAGACGTTTCTTACGTCTTGTATCCATTGACCTAACATCACAGTTACACTTACCTATTATAAAGTCGGAAAATCTCCTGTCCGACATCACGTCAACTGTAAAATACAAACTAAAATCACCAATTAATATTAAGACGGAATAATAATAAAGTAATTTAGGGTAGGAGACTTTAAAGAATAACAAGCCAGTTAGAAATTCTGCTGGCCCACTCTACACCAACTACACTACCTGCTTTGCAAACTACGATTCCGCAGATCCTCGTGCACTCCTGCGCTAGTAGCTTCCAGTTATTTCTTCCTTTTACTTTCTTACTTTACATTACGAGTGCTCTAACTGGCGGCAGCTGTTACCCTGCCATTCATGGATGTTATTTTTTATTCCGTTCAAGTTTAACCTTTTATTTTTTTTCACAACTGTTGATGTAATTATTACATTATTGCGAATCTTATAAAAAGACTGTTTGCGCTGGAAGATCATTCCAGTCTGTTAGTCTAAGTATGTTAAAAGAAAATGTAGAAGAATCTTTGTCGAATTTTGAAACTCAACACTTCAATTATTATTTTCCCTCTTGATTTCTAATTTTTTTTTTGTGTTTAGTTATTTCTCCCAGTTGATATCTAAGTGGCCAAAGCTCATGTTCTACTTTGTAGTATAAAATCTAGCTCTATTTTGCATTCGTTGTTTCTAAGATATCCCATTTGAATTTGATTCGAGTGAAAAAGTGGGTTGCCTTCCATAACATTTGAATTCGTTATCTTTACTAAATATTGGGTTAACATGCAGGGAAAGCCCTGAGAATGATATCCTTGTTTCATTTCTTTGCTAACAAGAACACTAACTGTATTGCAGATCAGAATTGGAATTTAATTAGTTATTATTGACATGTACTTGCAAGAAATAATTATATATTCAAACAAACAGCGAATTTGTGTGGAAGATCACCTGATCTTCAATTACACCTAAACTGGAATGTCTCCCACATACTTAGTGTTGAACAACACAAGCAATTACTTAACAGGCACTGATTACAGCAAACGATTTATGTTGCTTCTAGTTATTTCTTCCTTTTACTTTCTTACTTTACATTACGAGTGCTCTAACTGGCGGCAGCTGTTACCCTGCCATTCATGGATATTATTTTTTATTCCGTTCAAGTTTAACCTTTTATTGTGTTTTCACAACTGTTGATGTAATTATTGCATTATTGCGAATCTTGTAAAAAGACTGTTTGCGCTGGAAGATCATTCTAGTCTGTTAGTCTAATTAGGTAAAAAGAAAATGTAGAAGAATCTTTGTCGAATTTTGAAACTCAACATTTCAATTATTATTTGCTCTCTTGGTTTCTATTTCTTTTTGTGTTTAGTTATTTCTCCCAGTTGATATCTAAGTGGCCAAAGCACATGTTCTATTTTGTCGTACAATATCTAGCTCTTTTTTGCATTCGTTGTTTCTAAGATATCCCATTTGAATTTGATTCGGGTGCAAAAGTAGGTTGCCTTCCATTAGACCCTTACTCTACATTTGAATTGGTTATCTTTACTAAATATTGGGTTGACATGCAGGGAAATGCCCTGAGAATGATATCCTTGGTTCGTTTCTTTGCTAACAACAACACTAAGTGTATTGCAGATGAGAATTGGAATTTAATTAGTTATTATTTAGACAAACAGCGAATTTGTGTGGAAGATCACCTAATCTTCAATTACACCTAAACTGGAATGTCTCTACATATTTAGGGTGCGGTCGATTGACTGTATTCCGGAATAGGAATACACTCGGGACTATTTCAAAATGTCCCTTACAACCTCTAAGCAATAAAATGATTATACTGAATTATGAATTGGGGTGAGCTGAAAACTAGTAGATCTGTTTCCTATATCTCTTAAAATTAATACTGAACAGTTGTACAGATAAAAGATTTTATTCCATGTATTCTTATTCCGGAATACGGCCAATCAAACGCGCCCTTTGTGTTGAACAACACAAGCAATTACTTAACAGGCACTGATTACAGCAAACGACTTATGCTCGCATTAAAACCACTCCATCCACTGCACCCTTACATTATAACATTCTTCCAACATGGAGTAGTTCTATGCGAGAGCATCTGACTGCTGCTGGCAGCACAAAGGAGAAATTTAAACAGGACTAAAGAGTCTGTTCCTGATCAGAAGACGCAAATATTATGTTGATAATTTAGCTAGAATTGGAGATCTTGTTCTCCTTGATCCAGCCACTTCGTTAATAACATACATTTATGAATTCATTAAAACACTGTTTGGAAAAGAATACGAATATGCGCGGTGCAACCGTGAAATCGTACCAAGCAACTGAATAATGAATCAACAATATCTTCATGTTGTTTTTTATAAATCTTATTGCCAATGTCTTTTCCTCTCTTAACATTTAGTGTATTTAAAAATTCACTTGTGATTATATGTGTACTGTACGTACGATTATAAACAGCAACTAGCAACGAGCAAATGATATAGCTTGAATTTAGAATCAGCTTCGAACAAACTGCCACAGAATAAACCAATATAGCCTCATAGTACTGCAATTTGGCGGGAAAAAGAACTTGCCGTTCAACAGTATAAAGACATCCTTTGAACATTTTATTCAGAAAATGCCTTGCGGTATCACTTGAACAGTGCGGTAGGAACGCGCTTGAATTCATATGATCAACGAGTAATCTGCATGGCTATATCACCAGTGCTGAAGAAATTTCAAACGCTTTTCGAATGTGACTAAATTAAATAGAACATATGAATCACTAATCGTGCAAAATACATCAACTGATCATGCACTAGCGGATCTCCATCGGCCCCGGAACCACCGATTCAAAGAGCAACGAAGCATGCTTAAGAATACATTTAGTATCATGAAAATAACGAAAACTCACTCTGCCCCTTCTTATAGATCGCAGGTTTTCGTTCCAATTTAACAAGTAAACCCCCAGATATGTTCTTATAACGATAAAAGTGCATTTTGGACAATACTCTCATCACACAGAGCTGAGATTACGTCGCTGTATACCAGTGAATTTAGTGAAATCGCAATCAAACAACGATTTCTAATGCTAAATTATTTTTATTTCTTTTGAATTTGATAAATTTCTGGTGTTTTCATTTCATTTTCCTAAAAGCATCCCAATATTCACAAAAGAAGGAACACGGACACCCAGACTGTCTCGAATCGCATCTTGCCGCAGGTCTAGCTTAAATTTCACCTAATGCATGAGAGGAAACGATATGTGAAGCGAAGTGAAGTCAGATTGTCCTGTTGTGAATTAGTTCTACACTGCTTGATACCGAGCACGCTAGCCAAACATTATATCAAGGCTGCTAGGGAGTGTTCTCGACACTCAACAGTGAGAGGTCGCTGTTGTCACACTGAAACAAAAACTGAAGTTGTTGGAGAAAGACAAGAGTTGTAGGTAAATATTGCGTCTTTAGCACTTTATATACAAGAAATTGATCGGGTAAGGTGGATGTGACATTTCACCAGTAAAAAAGCTGTTTTGCCTTCTCTTTTGTACAACTGCTTCAGATTTATTCACACATTGCCTAACCATTTTTTTTAATTTTTTTTATCCTGGTTCACTAGTATAGTTTCAACAACATTTGAGCATTTACAAAATGATAGAATATACCAATGGCGCAATTTCTTACCTTGTTGCATTCATAATGTGATGTGATTGCCTTAACAAAAACAAGGTCTGTGTGGAGCAGTAGACAATAGATACAAGAGTTATACAGATAGCTGAATCAAAGGTTGATGTCGATTACTCGAGAGATTAGTATGGAAAGTTATGTTTCAGTAGCAGTTGGAACCATCATTTATGAAGGAAAAGCGGTAAAAAGTGATGCATGCGAATGTATTCCCCCTACAATATTCTGAGACAGCTAGTAGTTGCCATTGTGTGAAAAGGAGGAGAATGTCTAACTATAACAGAGACTGTTAACGTTTTCAGAATAGAGGTTGATGCAATCTCCTAGCCTCAATTTTTGTTAAACTTTGCTGCAATATTTACTGACTTTCAGTTCGGGGGTTCGTGTACTTCCTCCTTAGAGAGAGGGTTAATTTCACGGGGAAATTACTGAAGTCTCTAAATTTAGGAATTACAAAATCTGTGTTACTGTTGCATTGTGTGGGATTGTAGTTGGGGAACAAAAAATAAAAACAAATGCAAAACAATCTATAACGTGATAGGTCAGTGTTATCATTTCTTTCTTTATAGATTTACATTCCTATCTGTAATTGCATCCAAGTATTAACCACCGCTATCGGGGGAGTAATGTAATGTAATGTACTTAAGAGTGTGAGATGTTGGACATCATGTATTTGTCGTTACCGTCGTCAGTTGTTATCGTGGCTCTCACTGTTGATCACAACTGTTGTTTTAGTCTTTGAAGGAGCACCAGCATTCAGAAACCATGGCATCACAGAAGTTTGTTGCTGTTCTTGCATTGGCGGTGCTGCTGACGGTTGCCGTGTGAGTATACAGAGATTGAGCAGTACATCACGAAATTCAAACTTTAGATTAATCCCAAGCTGCACGAAGCGACGCTTGGAAGGTTACGCATACTGTGGTACAAAATATCTTGTCTGTCTTGTCTGTCTTGTCTGTCTTGTCTGTCTGTGATTTTGTGTTCCGTTTGGAAGGTCACGCATACTGTGATAAAAAAAGCTTTTGTCTGTCTTGTCTGTCTTGTCCGTCTGTGATTTTGTGTTTACGGCAACTACTCCTATGTCCATGGCTGAAATTGAATGAGACTTGGTCTGTAGGTGCAACTTTGCGGTGCCGACGTTATAGGCTGGGTTTTGTTGCCCTCCAAGGTCGGCCGAAAGTAAGAAAAAATTAAGGTTTAAGAACAAGACAAAGAAAAATGAATAGTCAAGCTGAGAATCGAACACGAAAGTAAGTGAGCATTTCTAAGGTTTAAGTCAAAGAAAAGGGGAAAAAATGGTGTGTTTAAGGTGATAATCGAACTCATGTCAAACCCTCGTCATAACACGTACTTACCAACTGAGCTAAGCGTTCGATTCTCGGAAAGCCTTCTACATTCTTAATGGATATAATGTGTTAAGGCTTTAGAGAAAGAAAAAAGAATAGTTTAGCCGTAGTGATCATCGAACACGGATCACCTGTTCTTCAAACCGCGTGCTTTACAAATTAACTGAGCTATATAAGCGTTCGATTCTCGGAAAACCTTTTACATTTTTAATGCATATGTAATGTGTTAAGGTTTTAGAGAAAGAAAAAATAGCTTAGTGGTGCTGAGAATCGAAAACGGGGCAACCGCTCTTGAAACCACGAAGTTACCGCCTGAGCTAACCGGTCGATTCACAGAAAATGTACACATTTTTAATTTACATAAAACTGATATTTAATGATTAAGAGAAAGAAAAGAACGTGTGGTCATGCTGAGAATCGAACACGAGTCATTATCACTCTTGAAACCACGTACTTACTGATTGAGCTAACCAGACGATTCACGAAAAATGTATAGGGCATTGCGTTGAGAATCGAACCACGTACTTACCAACTGCGCTAAGAGGTCGATTGACGGAAAACGTACACTTTTTTAATGTATGTAAAATTTCTAATGTTTAAGACAAAGAAAAGAAAAGAAAAAATTCATGCTAAGAATCGAACACGGGTCAACCGCTCTCTTCAAGCCACGTATTTTCCAACTGAGCTAAGCGATCGATTGACGTAAATTGTCTGCATTTTTAATGTACATATAATTTCAAAGGTTTTAGTGAAAGAAAAATATGGTTTAGTCATGCCGAGCATCGAACACGGGTCAACCACTCTTGAAACCACTTACTTACCAACTGAGCTAACCGGTTGATTCGAGTGCACTTGGGTTATCTTTAAGTTATCTATGTAGGAGACGCCTAACTGGTCGATTATTTGTCATTTGTGTGATCTGTGTAGGAAGAGACTAAAACTGTAGCAGGTTTGCCGCGAATTGACTGGTTCGTTCATGTGGTAAGTATGCGATTTCAAGAGAGGTTGCCCCGATGGACTGCAGCATGCTATAGTTGAAACAAAGAGAGTAGAGATAGTGACAATAAAAACAAAACGAGAGCCGAGAACAAATATCAAAGAGAACAAAGAGCTATCTAAACAAGAGCAAAAATCTATCTGAACAGACCAGAAACTGCTATCTGAACAACGATCAAAAGGTTGGTTCAAACTTTAATAATGATAGCAAGTGTATGCAGCTTTTAACTCGGGACAAATGTCCTGACAAAGCTGCACATCTACTTAATTATTATTATTATACATTTTCATACTTTCTCGATTTTGATTGGCTACAAACGCACTGTTAATTCCAGGTGGTATGAAATCGTTCACGGCTGTCACAAAAGTTGTTTTAAAATGTAAAATTGCAAATTTTTATCTTTATTAATGCTCCTGCATTGCAGATGTATAATAAAACAATTATTGGATTCGGTTTTCACATGATAGCGAATTATCAAGGACTCTGTTTATGCTATCCGCCTCAGCCTTCGGCTTCGACCGATAACACAAACCTCGGTCTTGATAATTCTCGCTATCATGTGAAAACCGAATCCAATAATTGTTAAATATTAGACACGCGGAGACTTCATCACCTCGTTCCCAGGCTGTTCTCTCTACTTCTTCACTCTTTCGCTCGACAGGAGAGAAGAAGAAATACCCTGGGAACGAGGTTGATTGGAGTTATATATTTACCACAATTGGCTGTGTGTCGGCTGTACATTTAAAGACAATACCTTGCGAACCTAACACAACGAATAGAAAGCCATATATTTTTGCGAAATTCGTCCCTGTACTACTAAAAGCATTGTGAATGCTAGTTTTGAAGTTTTTAGGACCTTTCAGTGCAGTGTTTTTAGGGTTTTCGTGAGCTAAGAATTATGGGTAAATGTATCAGTGGCCATCTTTTTTATTATGGTCAATTTATGTTGTGTTTTGCATTTTTAAATATTAAAATATTGTCTGTCGGTCGATGTTCTGCTCTGCACACGATTTGTAACCGATTGAGTGACAGCTACAGCTCTTCCAACATACATGCAACGTTTGCAAAGTATTTGCTCCGCTCATACCCATGATTCAAACACAAGTCACGTGTCAGGCAATATATCAGCCTTGAATATCGAATACTCGAGTTTTCTGAGAGGAACTCGAGGGATTGAACCATGAAGGGCGTGAGAGAAATTCAGAGAAAACAAAAATAGATTCGACTTTGATTTGTTGAGAGTGTAGAAGGTATATAGAAGAAGTCGATCGCGAGCTCTACACTTTCAACTTGTTACTCGTTTCAGTTTTTAAAAGCCTGGTTTACTCTAGCGACAGAGACGGAAGTGGAGACGAAAGCGAAAACACCAAACAAACACTATAAAACTGAGACGAAACTGCATACCTCATTCTCGTTCATTGCCTACCGACGTAGGACAATGGCACTTGCAACGAATGACTTAGAACACAAGGAAAATATTGATAAGTTTATAAGTAAAAGGCTAGCCTGCGTGTACAGACCCATTTTCTCTCACTCAGACCGCGCGGGCCCTGGCGCGATCGAAAGATAATGCTATGCTAATTTCATACATTTTGGATTGCGTAAGCTTTGGAAGGGACATCTTCGGAGACCCCGCGCCCTGCTTTTTCGCCGCCCGACAGTCTGCCCCTAGGTCTCCGAGGATACGGAAGGGACAACGAGCGGAACATCAATGGAATGCATAAAGAAGATGATGTTTGCTTTTCAAAGATGTAAATGATCAAATATGTAAATGAAAAGAAATGTTCTAGTATAATTTGTCGGATTAAGCATATAATATTTTTAAACATTCCAATTCCCCGAATTAATGAATTCGAAATCCGGATTGTTTGAATTTGTTTTCGATAACCGTGAATAGAAATTAATTTTAAAATGACATGCCCGAGTTGGTGAATTTTTGCTTGGACTCCTTAATTGGCGTTTGAAGTTATCAATAAAATCAGCTTTTGCTTTGTCTTACCAACTTCAATGGACTCCTGTTGGTTGCCAGCAGTTAAACATTTTGCGATAATACCTGAGTGTGCAAACTAGCATTCTCAGGTAGACAGATTTATCTTTAGTTTCTTCCAGAGTGAGAAATTAACCATGATAATTTAGAAAATGAATAATTTGTGAGCTACGGGAAAGTATTTGATCTAAACGCTCGTAAATAACTGTTTTAAAAATTATTTCAAATCCTATGTCGACGGCACCAGGTTTGGACAGATATAGATTTGTTAAATTAATGTTTATTCTGCACTGCGGATCGGCTTTGTAATTATAAATACTGACCGATTCAAGGCTACTCCACCGTTTTTAATTTAAGCAATTCAACCATCAACAGGTATTGTCAAAATAAAATATTTTGCAAGGCTTAGTCTAGCGAAGGGATACTAAATTTCTATTTTCATTAAAAACACTGTTACGACAGTATAAAATTGTTACAAACACTTTTGAAATAATGTATCTAAGCTTACCTGCGTTACAGACTATGAAGACCAATGCTTCTCCCATCGGTGCAATCCACAGTTCATAATTTGCCTATGTACACACACGGAACTATAAGTAGCTCCCCATAATTAGTCGACCAATCATATGGCACTTTTGCAGCACTGGGATCTTCGGTGCTGAATATATTAGTACGATCAATCTCTTGGACTGTTCGCCGACCCTTGTTTTCTCTCGCGTCAAGGTCGCCAAGGCCCGCGCGGTATGAGTGAGAAAAAAGGGTCTGAAGGCTGAGCAAAAGTGAGCTGGTCGTAATGCTAACGAGTTAAGCATGAAACAACAGCGAACAGGTCTTACTGTTTTGTCGAAAACATCTTGTGCAAAATACTGCCGTGATAAATGGAAGAACGTAGTTGGGAGCTCTTGGGAGATATGTGAGACTGACGAAAAAGATTGTCAGTGGGTGTTAATCGTAAGCAAATCAGAAAATACATTATATCGCACCTATTTTGTTATGTAAGTCCATAGCTTGAAATACTTTTAAATATCAGGAGAGAAACAACAAGGCCGATTTGTTCCAAACTCATATCATTTATTGACCTTGAACTGAGCATAGCGAAATATCACCAATCTAATAACCATTATTATATATCAAATGTTCGTCGGGTTCCCATAGCCATTGTGGATTCGTAGTTCCGTCTTCCTATCTATTTGTACTACACCAGTCTCGTCGTATCTGTAACAAAATGTAAACGTGTGGTTGTATTTAAGCAATATAAAACCGCTGCGAGTGTCTATAAACTGTGATATAAACACGCCGGAAGTTGCAGAGCACGAGAGAAGTGCTATACAACTTTCGAAGTGTTTATTTATATCACCGAGTTTATAGACATAAGCAGCAGTTTTATATTGCTTTTATAAAATAGAAATAGGACGAAGATAAACATAATGTCTTTATCCTCTGATATAAACACTTATTTTGCCATCAATAAGAGCGCGCGTTATATCTACCCTATTTTATAATTTATTATATCAGTATTTCTGTCAAATAGCTTTGTATTAGCGCACGTTCACGCTCCCTAAATCTCTGTAATTTTCTTGACTGTATTAAGCACGAAACAGTTAAAATTAAAGCACTCAGTTTTTAATACCGGGAAAGGATATTTTTTTTGGGGGGGGGAATGGAATGTATGAATGGGTCGAAAAGGGAGCCGAAGATAGTTTTTAATACTGAACTGATTTGATTAATTGTTACTTCAGCGCTGGTGCAGAAGTTCGCTTTTTTCTTATGGATTTTCATATAGGGGTGTTGAATGGTTCATCAAAATTTTTGAGTGCTCGCAATGTTTGGCCCTTGCTCGAATTGCTCGCAAAATTTTGGAGGGTGCTAGCTTGGTTGAATTCACTAATTTCCGTAACACAGTGCTAACTTGCTCGTGCTCGTAAAAGATAATGCTCTGCTCGTATGCTCGCAAATGCTCGCGAAGACCATTCGTTACCTTTTCATATGATAAAAAGTAATTTACATGGTTATTTGAAGATACGGCTTTATCTTCTCGTGTCGAATTGCGCTGTGCTCACTCGTACATTCGACACTTGAAGATAAAAGCCGTATCTTCGCGCAGCCATGTAAGGTCCTCTATATATTAATTCTTTGTAAGTTTCTCTTTTGTTTCTAGTTTTACAAGTGCAAGAAGAAGGTAACACAATTGTTCTACATTTCGGTTTACCATGGTTATATAGCGTTGAGCTTTGTTCAACCAAACAACTTATTTACAGAAATTCAACTTACTTAGTTTGTATTCATGATCCCGATCCTCACCACCTCATGCTGCGCCTGTTGTGGGGGGTACGGTGGGGGCTGCTGTTGGTGGTCCAGTGGTCGGGGGACCTGGAAACGAATAACAATACGGTTGTCTTTGTCACTGTGTCCGATTGTACGCATTTTTACTGTGTGTGAGCGTGGTTGGCGCAGTCGGTAAGACCTCTGCCTCCCAACCAGAAGGTCCCGGGTTCAATACTCGGCCTTGCCGAGGGTTGAATTTGTGCGATCTTCTTTCGCCACACTGTCCGTGGACAGGGGCGTTAAGCCGTTGGTCTCGTCTCTCGACGTTCTATTGGGGAACTTAAAATAACCCACGCACTTGTCGACAAGAGTAGGGTAGTGATCCCGGTGTTGTGGCCTGCATCTACATTGTAATGGCAGCCATCGGTGCCGTATATATCAGTGTAAAGCGCATCAATACGTTACGTAGGATGCGCTATATAAGCACTACCATTTATTATTATTTATTATAAACTTTATTAGATGTTTTCAGATGCATTTTACACTTATCATAAATTCATACTATAATTAATAATTGCTGCTGTTAGGCAGCAACTCCTAATCGTAACATTATTCGAGAAGTTAGGATATCAGTATCATGCATCCGCAGTATGGCCTGGTCAGCGTGATCGTGCATGGTATCGTGTTTGCCATGCCAGAGGCGTGTTCACACACGTCATCTGGTCATTTGTTGCCATGAGGCCATTCAGCTGCCACGAATACGAGTTATTTCTGTATATAAAAGAAATAACCTATCAGGTTTCTGTAGTCGCACTGTAATCTTGCGCACGCATTTTGTACACGTTGCAACTTCTTAATGTGGATGTCCGGTAAAACGAAAAGAAGACTGTTGCAGTGTTCACTGTAGAACACAATTCTGCATTTAAAATATTCATTAGATACACTCAATTTCTAGACATTAATACCACCAGGTCTAGGTGGTGGGTTGCGTGGTGTACTCCCTACCCCTACCTACCCCTGTGTTGGGTCAGATCATTTTGGTAAATTTCTAGAACATTTTAATGCAGAAATGTGTTCTACACTGAATACTGAAGCAAGCAAGCCAGTTTCCTCTCTTTAGTTAATAGGACATTTTAGGGGTAAAATAGTGAAATTTACCTTAGAGGTGGTGGGTTGGGTGGACCCCCACCCCTCCCCCGTTAAGTTGGGTGCCGACAGAACTCATAGGTTGTGACCTCTTTCCTTAAGGCTTATAGTTGGCCACGAGTAGCCTACTAATTAGGGACACGAGCTTTAAAATATAAATTACAAATTCAAAGCCATAACTAAATAACCCTAAAGTCCTTTCATAGATTTGTTTTCCTGGCATCATTGGGAGCAATCATAGTCCAGCACCTCAGATCTCAGACGAGTCGATTGTTCAACCATGAATATCTTTCTTCATCAGGCTGCGGACTCCACCTCCTTTCAGTGGGGCCCTGATGGCCAACATATTCTTACGGCAACTTGTTCACCAAGGTTAAGAGAAGGCAATGGGTAAGAAATTCCATGGTTTTTTTCAAAATTAAATTTCTATCTCCGATATTTTACTAGTATACACAGGGAAGAATACCTAGATATGAGATGCAGGAAAATGCAGGAAAATGTAAGAAATTATTAAAAAGCATAGGAAGATATAGAGAGATTCAGGAATTCCTATATTGTATGATGTAGGAATTCCTGCATCTGAAAGCCTACGGATTTAATAGATGTAGTACATGAGTTAAAATATATGTTGTTGCCTTGTGTTATGTTATTTGTAGTCACTTGAGATGGCAGTGGGTAAGAAACCCTGTGTTGTGTTGTGTTTTGTTGTCTGTGATCACTCAAAGTATGCAACTTGTAGTTTTGCTGTGGTTTATCTAACTTGGTTGTCTTTTCCATTTATTACTTTTTTCCTAGCATACGGCGTGGTATGTTGTTTTATGGTGTTGTATGCATGGTATGGTATGGTACATGTATGGTATGGTATGTTGTGTGATATTGTATGGTGTGGTATGTTGTTGTATAGTATTGTATTGCATGGTATGGTATGGTACATGTATGGTATGGTATGTTGTTGTGTGGTATTGTATTGTGGTATGGTGTGGTATGTTGTTGTATGGTATTGTATTGCATGGTATGGTACATGTATGGTATGCCATGGTATGGTATGTTGTTGTATGGTATTGTATTGTGTGGTATGGTGTGGTACATGTATGCCATGGTATGGTATGGTATGTTGTTGTATGGTATTGTATTGTGTGGTATGGTAAGGTACATGTATGGCATGGTATGGTATGTTGTTGTGTGGTATTGTATTGTGTGGTATGGTGTGGTACATGTATGGTATGGTACATGCATGGTATGGTATGTTATTGCATGGTATTGTATTGTGTGGTATGGTATGGTATGGTATGGTATGTTGTTGTATGGTATTGTATTGTGTGGTATGGTGTGGTATGTTGTATGGTATTGTATTGCATGGTATGGTATGGTATGTTGTATGGTATTGTATTGTGTGGTATTGTGTGGTATGTTGTATGGTATTGTATTGCATGGTATGGTATGGTATGGTACATGTATGTTGTTGTATGGTATTGTATTGTGTGGTATGGTATGGTATGGTATGTTGTTGTGTGGTATTGTATTGTATTGTGTGGTATGGTGTGGTATGTTGTTGTATTGTATTGTATTGTATTGCATGGTATGGTATGGTACATGTATGGCATGGTATGTTGTATGGTATTGTATTGTGTGGTATGTTGTTGTGTGGTATTGTATTGCTTGGTGTGGTATGGAATGGTATGGTATGTTGTTGTATTGTGTGGTGTGGTATGGTATGGTATGGTGTGGTATGGTTTGGTATGGTATGGCATGGTGTGGTATGGTATGATATGGTGTGGTATGGTATTGCATGATATGATATGATATGATATGGCATTGCATTGTATTACATTGTTCTCAGGAGTTGAGCTTTGTTAACACTGTACGGGATAGTTTTTATGCTAGTACAGCTATGCCATGATTCCAGTATAGTGTGGGGGAAATAACGAAGCAAGGTGGCACAAAAAGCTATCTGATACAAGGTACATCACTTTCGCTTTCACCGAATCATGCACCATCGTGCCAGCACAACAACTGTTCCGAAACAAGCATTTCGTGTGCGAACAACAGGTCGAACAACAGGCCTAGATTATAAGATTATCCGCAAATTTTTAATGCGTGTTATGCACAATTGATCATTTTTATGGATATTGCGCATTATAAATTGAAATTTTATTATTATTATTATTACCTCATACGCTTTTGTGCCTGCAAAAAACCCATGCATTATATTGTGAACAATATTTATTCGATTACTCGATTAAGTGCCATGGCGCTTGTTTAATTTTTGTATTTTTTGGTGCGGCACTTATTTGGGGGCTCCGCTTATTTGAAACATGAGCTTTTGCAATCCAAATGAGGTGACAAGTTTTCTCCTGTAGTGAGAATTTATTTTGCAAATTTACATTGAGATCAATGAAATAGCAAATACATCATCAACAATTGGGGATTCAAATACCAAAATAGCCTATTTGTCTCAAAAATGACTAAATACAAATGGAATATAAATGCCAGCTACAAATGGCATTGGCCACGGGTGCGGCGCTTATTCAGGGGCGGCACTTATTTAATTTTCAGGGGCAGTGCTTGATCAAGTAAATACGGTGTGTGAAAAGCAAAAGCATTTTTTCTTCCTTTATACAGATTGCATTGAAGGTTGATTTACTTTGCATTATTTAGCGTATATATTTGTTTAATCCTTCAGGTATAAGGTCTGGCACTACACGGGAAGTTTGCTACATGAAACCAGTGTCAAGGAGCTGTGGGAGGTGCGTAAGAATGTTTTCGTTCGTTAATTCTGATGATCTTTCTGTGGTTAATAACAGATTCAGTTGCATCATAACCTGCGATCAGGCCTTCTTTAGGTCGTCAGACAAACAAAGTCGGACAAAAATAGAGACCGAGAGAGAAAGGGAAAGAAGGCCTGATGGAAATACTGTCTAGTGTCATGTTGAACATCCAAAATCTGGATGTTGCTCCGACTGGTTACTTAACAATAGGCTTTTGGGGCACGCACTTTCATTGGCTACTGCAATTTTGATTGGCTAAAAATGACAGATCATGTGTTTCAAGGCGACAGTGGGTGGAATGGCGCCAGACAGTATTTCGGTCAGGCCTTCCGTTTCCCTTTCTCTAACGGTCTCTATTATTGTCTGACTATTTCTGTCTGACGACCTAAAGAAGGCCTGATCGCAGGTTAAAACTGGTACCGACCTACACACAGCACCTCCTCGTTCTCAAGACAAGCCCTGGCTATATCCTGCGCTCATCTGCCCTATCCCTCTTGCTCCATCAACCTGAGTAACATTATGTCCAGTCCGCACACTGGAAGACAGGTATTTTACCATAACAGCACCCTATCTCTAGAATGCACTACCACACACACTAAGGAGAGCGGGAACAATTAATACATTTAAATAACTTTTGAAAACACACTTGTTTCAATTAGCTTTTATATAGTAATGATTTGGTTTTAAGTAATTAGCTTTTTATCGAATCTTTCAGGTTTTAAGTAATTGAATTCTTAAATTTTATAGTTTTATATTACTGTAGAATGCGCTTTGAACATTCTTATTGAAAAAGCGCTATACAAATTACTATTATTATTATTAATCAATAAAGTATTCCCTCCGTAAACAACAACAACAAATTTATTTACACATGGTATTTTACATGTACAGTAAGTAAGTAAGTAAGTAAGTAAGTAAGTAATTAAGTCAGTCAGTCAGTCAGTCAGTCAGTCAGTCAGTCAGTCAGTCAGTCAGTCAGTCAGTCAGTCAGTCAGTCAGT
>JANVCJ010100277.1:0-17722 GCA_026413505.1 Epizoanthus ramosus
AAGAGGCGGATCCAGACGTGAAGTGGGGGCGGGCCGAAATTAAAAAGGGTACCAAATGCAAAGGCAGCGCCTCCAAAACAAGGTAATCACTGAAAGGGATAGATGAGAAGTACTTTCATCAATTTTGAGCTAAGGTTTGGATTAGGTTTTGTGTTTGGGTTAGCATTAACAATAACCATAACCCTAACCCTCGGGCTAACCGTACCTAGCCCTAACCCTAACTGTAACCTCAAAACCCAGGCTCAAAATTGACGAAAATACCTCTCATCTATCCCTTTCAGTGACTTCCCCAAAACAAAAACAAAAAATTGTAGCATCCAACTGTATTTCAAAAAGACTTGACAACGGAAAGGGGTTACCGCCCGCTCCCCCACGAATTCATTTTATTTTGTTTACTTCTGAAATTTATGCGGTACATGAAATTGAAAGCCATTGCAATACCTAATGCTATGCACATAAACCAAAGATCGATCTCTTTCTCAAGTCAATGTCATGTCACGTTAGCCGTTGTTATTCTTGGTTGCAGTTTTAATTAGTGAGGATTACTCCACTGATACTGATAGGAACCATAATTTAGGAAAGTTACTTTTCCAGGTTCCAGACTTCAGAGCATGTTTATGCTCCGCTAGCCTAGATTCAGTCTTAATTATTACCCTGTTCTTCAATTCTGTTCAACTAATTGACGGCCGACTGTAAGTATGCTAATATGGCCATTTTGCTACCTTTCTCATTGTTCATTGACTCGACTTTCATTAATAATCTGCAAACAGCACGCCACAAAGGGATTAATTAATATACAGTTTCAGAAGTGACAAGGAAACTTGACAAGGCCTTTTAGTAAGACTTCAGTCGACAATACTTTACGAACCAGTTCACTGAGTTCACTGGTATTCCGAGAGCTTCAGGTAACGATATTGCTTTCTTCAAGTTTGTGTAGTTAAAAATATTCTGACACAATGTGAACCACGTCGTTCATAAATAGTTAGCGTTTTGAGGGTTATGCTTGGTTTGTTTTATTATAAACAGTTGACGGTCTTATCTGAGGCGAAACTTGTAAATAACCATGCAAACTAAACCAATATCTGGTTTGTTAGACATTCCAAGTCACGAGGTCCAAGTCTAGGCAGATTGAGAGAATTCAGAACAGTCTGATGAGTTTTGCTGGAAGGAAGATAAAGGCGTCATTGCATTCCCAGGGTGTGCAAGTGTCGCCCAACTCAACACTCTTTGTCAGGGTGAAAATAAGTCCTAAAGCGTGAAGCTGAAGGACAGTGAAGGACAGAAGAAGATCCAGAAGAAGTATCAGTGAGAGTTTATTAAGGACTAAAGATGACTGCATGTTCCCAAGCGGAACAGTCCGTTGAGGAGCTGTTGGCGAGCTTACGAAAGGAAATGGTGGGTTGTTATTAGTGTATACACTTGTGGTAATATCGTTAATCGTAGTTGTTGTAGCACAGATCAGAAGGGTCGTGAGTCTTAAATGAATGGTCTGATAGCCCGAATAGTGTAATCAGATCAGCGGGATGCTAGTTATCACTCACGCACGGAAACCTTTTATAGAGAAAGCTAATAAACATTTCCTGCTGGGTGTTGGATGTGTTCATGTCTACACCATTAGATTCGACCAGCTTTTTAAAAAATTTCTGTGCAACGCAGCGCGTGGACAGTCCCTAGGCCTAGGTTTCCAGCTTTATTTAACATTTATTTCATTAGTGAGCAACGATCACGGACGTACAAGCCTGATGAAATATAAATATTTGGAGCATCATGTAAATGTGAAAGAAAAGAATAAATTAGAGAGTGTATACGTATATTGGCATCACAATGCCGGAAATGCTGGTGTGGTTTGATTGATACATGTCAATATTGATCGTCTAAAACAATAATTTTAAAATAGATTGTTGCATGCAATTTTTCAGTTTCATTCAACCCTTTCTTGCGATAGGCTTCACGTCTGGCTTATTTTGTAGATAAAAAAATCTTTGATAACAAATTCTCGTTGTAATATATTTTTTTCCTTCAGTCAATATCTGCAAGAACTGCAGAGAACACCATGTGACAACTGTTGTAAGAAAAAACAGAATCTAAAATGCAGCTGAGAGTTCCAATTTTCAATGACTGTCACTCTAGCGCCGATTATTATTAACAAAATCTAAAATGCATCTGGGAGGTTCAACTTGTACTCTAGAGCCGATTTTCATTAGAATAGTACTGAAAACACCCTATTCAGTAAAATTTGATCCTTATCGACATGACAGAAGCTTCTCAAAAATTATGAAATAAGCAAATAGATAGGGTGATCAGCAATGCTAATGCTAATACTAATGCTGATTAGCAATGTTAATCGTCCTGCTTGCATCCTTTGATAATAGATAAACAGATATTTAGTATTAACACTTTTTAATATATTGGTAGAAACTATGACCGAGGGAACCCGGATTTTTTTCTGGTTTTACTGTTTAATATTAACAAGGCATTTCTCTTTAAATATAATAGTAAACTTTGCGATTCTGAGCCGGAGGTTTTATACTAGAGCAGTTTCGTTTACGACTCGTTTCCTTTGCAATAAAAAAACCCAGCTGAACATAAAATCTAAATTATAACTCAATTCATACTTCTGCTAAGTAATCAAAGAAGCAACAAATATTATCACAAAGTAAAAGCAAAATCCTAAACATGCCAAAGAGAAACATCAAAAATGGCTCGTGAGTGAGCTAGCAGACAGCATGAATGAAGGCCGTTTCACTTATCGTCCTTGAGTTTTGTTAATTTTAATACCTGCTCAGCTCTGTTGAACGAGCTTCACTCACTTCAGTATAACGCCATATAAAGCCTATCTACACGATATATCTTGAGATGAGCATGAGACGATAAACGCGAACAGCCGCTTTATTCTCGCTAATTATGAGAAAAAATAACGGCTTTTTATCAGATGTTGACTCTTTTCACGGCTGTTTCTTTAGGTTCTCAAGCTTAGCGCAATTCTAAAGAAAGGAGTCGCTACATATTGTGCCGTACGTGCAGCTGTCTTTCTAGGTCTTCAATATAATCGGTAATGATGATCACAGATGGTCTAAATGATAGTCAAAGTAGTCAAGTACACTTGTGTTTAAGCATGTAAGTGGAGATGGGCGAGTGTTTATGGCCGGATTAACACTTCCCTTGTGTGTGAATGTGCACCCTGACCCCCTATAATCACTATATGTGAACTCGATATTGTACAAAAATAGGTCCAGGATTACTATACTCTTATGTCTTGTCAGTGTTAAATAACCGAGCTGGAAATAGAAATGCTACTCAAACTGGCGTACGATGCATCAGAATAATAATATATAACCATTTGAACAGCATTTCTATTCCACTTCCAGACAGCATCTTTTTGTAAAATATTCTGTTGCTGTGCTACGATGTCATACAATAATAAATTAATGACAAATATATTTAGTTGATCCCAAGGTGGTCCCACGTGTTCTAACCCGCTGTAGGTATGCATGGCGTCCGGATCGGTATTCCATCCAACATCAAATGCTTCCGTCGGGCTTTCTGTTCATTTTAAATATTGTTTTTAAAAAACTATTCAGTCAGTAGCCAAAATTTGCGAACGGTTCAGTTAAGCAAATACACTACATTTGAATTTTTTAAAAAAGTTTCCTTTCTGGAGGAAAACTCAAAAAAAGACAACATTGCTTCACTAGCCTGCTCTATTTTTGTCGAAATAATTGTTTGTTTGTCTGTTGTTTGTTTGTTTGTTTGTCTGTTGTTTGTTTGTTTGTTTGTTTGTTGGGATCAGTAGCAAAAGCGTTCTCAATCGTCACGGATTTCATGGCCTAATATTGTGCCGCTACTTCAATAAATATTTTGCACCGACTGATTGGAGGCCGTCCATATCTGAAAATCGAAATCCAACCATGCTGCAGTAGAAGCTAACAGGTCTAGTTTCGACCGGCTGTCAAAAATTCGTGCGTTTAGGTGTTGCGTTCACACGGAACCACGCTAATCGTACGAAAACTTAGACGCCTAACCGTTCAACCTGGTTCGTCAGTTCCGTGAGAACAGAACGAAAATATTGAACGGTTCCGTGTGAACAAAACGTTCGGTCAAATTTTTCAGCCGGTCGCGGAAAATTCGTCCGGTACCGTGTGAACGTAGCCTAAGATAAAAATCGTATCCAGTGCGCGCGGCCATGTAATATGCTCTATTTATTGTTGTTGTGTTATTAAAAGACATTGAACTTGAAAACGACAAAACCCGACAAACGTATGATACACACTTGAACATATACTTTTAAAACCTATTCATATTGACATTTTAGGAGTTCCTAGTTCTAGGCTAGTACTTGCAGGCGCCAAATGTCCTCCCCTAAAAGTAACAAAAGCAGTTACAGACCTGTCTCTCCGCAGTAGTTGGCTTTAGTGTTATCAAGTTAGTCAGTTGGGCACATCAAAATATTAGCCCTGACGGATATAAAATTCTAGGAAAAGGTCAACAAATGCAGTTATAGTTGTATCCTTATTAAACTGTGAATATGAGCATTGTACAAACATATACTGTTTGAGTGTTTCTAACCTCATAATTTCATCCCTAACAGAAATTTATCAAGGTAGAAGAAACTGCACTGAAGAAACAGATAATTGAACTAAATGAGCAATTCCAAGAGCTTATGATTCAGGCGTCTGAATATTACCCAGAAATTTTAAACGAAGACTTCGCAACAAGGTCTGTGAAATACAAAAGAAAATCAAAACGCCCTCCTGCAACGCACTCATCTCAGATTTTAAAAACCAAGCCGGCACGTCAACAACTGGAACTGCTAGATGATGAGATAAAACGTTCACCGAGTCTGCCTGTTGTGAACGGCTCCACTGACAGCCAACTAGTACACCAATATAAAGAAAATATCTCTACAGATAGCACCTTGACAGGAGCCGGCTTCGCTCGACAAACTGCTCGGAACGGAATTTGTAGAACTCCCGCATTTCGTAGTCCAAAGCATGCCCGGAGATCTTTGGATCAATTATCTTCTCGAGAGGGTGATAGGGCAAACAATATGATCATAGATTCTAAATTGAATCAAAGTGCGAGAAACCCCAAAGCTACGTCTACTCAATCTACTCTGGATCAAGACGCTACACCTACTGAGAGTTCAGACAGCTCGTCTGCAAGTGCGACTAGTCAAGATCTGTATAGTCCAGAAAACATGGATGAAGAGCGAAGGAGAAAAATTAAGCGACGGTTAAAGGAATCGACAAAAAATCTCGATGTTGTAAATCTTGGCATGTTTTAACATGCTTTGTCAGTGCTGTATTTGTCTTATAGCAACAAACGTTATAAGGCCTCGATCTGCATGGAAACGATATGGCAGGTTTTACGGCAACAAGCACGCCATTTTTACATGTACTCAGTATTCTACTCGCGGAGTAAATCCCATCCCTTTTGTCCCTCCTCCAGAAAGAGAAACAAAAGAACAATCAGTATCATTTGAACAGCCTAGCCTGAGCATCCTATGCAAAACATTCTGTACTACTGTTTATAGTACAGTAAGAAACAGCTCTGAAAACCACGTGATAAACTGACGAACGACTACAAAGCTTCAGTGTTAAATATTTTGTCCATGCAATCGTTTGTTTCCAAAAGGGAACTTGCTGCTGTCAGCGCATACCTAGCTTTAGTAGCGCTATGATAGAATACGTGGCGTCAAATAAGTAAGATCAATACTCTATTATTACGTAGCGTATTATTACAGAGCGTAGGTATATATATTTATCTGTATGTCAAATGGAAATACCAAGAAGTTATATTCGAGCCGGTTGACATTTTTCTTTGGGAAAAGCGTATCTTGGCCAGAACCAGCTCTCTCGAGCTCAGGCCGGTCGGCCAGGACGCGGGAATTTGGTTACTCAGTTGTGGCGGGAAAACTTGACCTTTCCATGAACAGTAACTATACAGAACCAGCTCTCTCAGGCCCGCCATACGCTCTTTATACTTTAAGGCAATTATTTATTGCGGCAAGTAGTTTTCGGGATTTTTCGTTACTCGAAAAAGTTACCCTATTTTTCAGAATGAAGCTGTTAGAAACATATCGAAAGTCAGTCACGTTATTGTTTTTGTAAGGCTGACTAAGAAGAAAATATTGTTGAATCATACTAAATTTCGAATCCTCCCTTTGTAATTGTTTATCTCGTTCTCTTTTTCCCAAGCGCTGAAATCTGTTGTTTTACGTTCGCTAAATCTTCGTCAAATGGAGAAATTAAAGTAATCGCGAAATATGCAAATTCTAAACTGCATCACAAAATTTAAGTATCGCAAAAAATGGTTGCCTAAAGATACTATGGAAAATATTTGTTTAGATGAATGTCCAAAGAAACAAATGCCAGCATAACCGCCGGCCATTTTTATTATATGGCCGATTAACTTTGTGTGCTGTAGATTCGTCAATTTGAGGTAGGCAGCGCAATGTATGGTACGCACCGAAACTAGAAAATTATGGCTCCGGTTTAGCCATGGATCCTCGCTTTTTCTCCTCATGGCTCGCGCGCATCGCAATCTTGGGCCGTTAAACTGGGAGAAAAACTCGCTCCATAACCTGAAGTATGGACCTCACACATCGCCATTAAGAGCTATTTTAGCATTGGCCTAAGCTTACTTGTAGGCTGGTAAATATATAGTTTAACGATATTAAAGTTTTATCATTCTTTTTAATAAAGTTAATGCAATTAAAAAAATAAATAGCGTCATTCTTACTAGCTCCAAATTGAGTAATATTGGTTTCGTTGCTGTAATGCCGAATTTCTTTGGAAATCTTTTTTTGCAAATTTGTCCGCGATGCACGTCTTAGCGAATTTTCAAATGAAGTCCCAAACTGCAAGTGCAAATTTGAAATACAATATTATGATAGTTGCCATAGTAACATGCCGGTTATAAACCCTGGGCTTCTACAAGTTTGAACCAAGTAAAGCAAATAGTAATAATGGATGAGAAATCTTCGTCAACCAATAAATTAACCAGTAACGCTTTTCTCCTATTTAAATCGACTTTAGTAAAATCGTCATGCATATTTTAATAGTTAAAACTATTTACCCTCAGAACCTCTGATCTAACCGACAATGATCAAACTCAAAACACAGCCTATATCTGACTCCGGAGATATCATAGTGATAATAATAGCTGGGCCGGGATATCATTTGACAGTTTGTTCACATTTTCTAAATTTTCAGTGTCCGGGCGTTTTTGGAAGAGAGAGTAATTTAAAAAAAAACAATTATTGAAGCCACGAGCATCGCAATAACATCGAACAACTGTAGCTGTACAGCTGTCAATCGTACCAGGTAATGTCAATAACAGCAGTATGTCCGAAACGACAAGACTTCTGATGAAACACAACAGCTGCAAGCAAAAGTTTCAGCGCTGACTACTATTAAACTCTAGCAGCTCCACCATTGGTCAATTCAATATCCTATTGTCTTGTTAACCAATGTGATTGTGATTTAGAAGATTGCACTTAGTAAAAATTTTGCCGATATTTGCAAATTGTTCGTGAATAAGCTGATCAATAGAATCATTTTGAAATCTTTAATTTGCGCAATTAAAACTAAGGACACTGCCAGGCGGATAAACTTTGGTTTTAGGCAAAAGAAAATTATAAAGAGGTTGCCTCTTTGTATTTGCTGCTGGATATTAATTCAATTAATGCGCTTTGTATAGTTCTTATAGTCAAAGTTTCTCAGTAAAACTTTATGTAGTACTTCGTTGCAAAAAGGATTATAGTTCTTGTTTTAGTAAAAGCATCTTCCAATTTTACCCTGGTCGGAAGTTAAAAAGTTTTTCGTTGAAAGTACTGATGTCAAGAAATTTTATATTATTTGCTTAAGCTATTGATTTCTAAACGCAAATCTATTGACAGCTGTCTACGTATGTAAGTAATTTGCTTCTTTTACATCAATTTAGACAAATAAAAAGATCTATATATATGTTTGCTGATTTCTATTAGTGAAATATGTTTTTAGTACTTGAAAACCCGTGAGTTTGAATCGGTTCACTTTCGGGCGTTGGGTTAGTTTGATCTTGCATTATAATTTATATAACAAGGATATCGATGCGTGAAACTGCCTTTTACAGGAATTCAGAATTGTGTCAGTGTAGTCTCCTTTCTTGATAAGAAAAATTAGATGTATATGTGAAACGAAGCTGCAAGATAATGTCACCTCGAGCCGAACCTGAACCAAACTGGCGTGTTGTACGACTGAAGATAACTTGGCTCTGGCCATTTCACTACATTGGGTTTGGTTGTTCGTCTGTTTTCCTCGCCATGTTTTCAATATGGAGCTTTTATAGAATCATACAAGCTGGTAAAAAATCTACAAAACGCTACTTTCTGACAATCTGCTTTCTTCTCTTCGCCTTTGCAACAATGCGTTCCTTGTATTTATTGCTGGATCCGTACGGTTCGCATATTAACTTGAATCTTCCAACCTTGGTGGAAGCGATTCTTAGTGGCATAGCCTATCCATGTTTGACATCTGCGTTTACACTTGTTTTCCTCTCGCTTCTGGAAGTTACAAAACTGCAGGCGTTTCCCCGCAGTGTGCAAAACATTCGTCTTGTTGCGCCAATACTACTACTCCACTTCGCAGTTGTTGTGTGCTCGGACATTGCAGGAGCAGTGTTTCCATCGGCAATTGCGGCCGTTGTCCTCTGCAGAGCTATTTTCCTACTTTGGGGAGCGTTTGTGTTTTCAAGTTTCCTCTACGCGGGTGCCAAGGTGTTCAAAGCCTTTTTCTCTGCGAACAAGAACCTCGAAGACGTTACAGCAGAGAGAGGGAAGTTCAGAAGGGTTCAGTTGAAATTCCGCAGACAACTCTCCAAAGTTTGCAAAATAACAGCAGTGGCATCATTTCTCGGGCTTTGCCTGTGCGTGTTACAAGTCTATTCTCTTGCTCGTGTGTATAGATTTATTTCGGTTCATTACATTTCTAAAGTGTCCGAGGTATGGGAGTGGTGGATTTGTGAGTCACTGTATCGTCTCATCGAGCTGGCAATGGGCTGTCTTCTGTGCTATATAGTTTATCTACCTATTAATGCGTCGCCTCCCCCAGGCCCGGTCAATGGCGCAGCAACATACAGACAAAGAAGCCCTCCCCTGTCGACTGTTGACGTGAAGGTATCACAGGAGACTGAATGCGTGCACCAGTGAACTCTGCTCATTGTTGTAGAAATGAGTTTCAAAGTTCCTGGTTTATAAAGACGAGTACAAACTTGCCTTATATATGTAGTTGTTCGTGTTTCTGCGCTACTGACAAACGCTGCCGTTTTGCCGAAGCGCCGAGTCCGTTTAGACATTGTAGCTGAGAGATTTTGAGAGAATTTGCCGACTAAAGCCTGTTTTTACGCCACAAGGGAAGCGAAAATGTAGTGAGAAAACGCAAGCCAGCAAGATCCGATTTCACTGTGCAATATTTCATGCACTGATTTGTCTGGCAAAGGTGTTGCGTTGCGTTGCGCAGAGACTTTTGCATGAATCGTTGCCACATGTAACACCCCCTGCAATGGCCGTTGCGAGTAAGTTGCAAGCATCATTGCAAAAAGTAGGAATTAATTAACTCTACTTTTGACATCATTGTAGAAACTTGTCTCAAAAATATTATGGCATTGCACGGTATGTTACATGGTGCAGTGTTTTCAGTCAACGCTTCTCGCGATTCCATATAAACCACATCAAACGTTTATCGTGTAAGAGGGCTTTATCAGTACAGTAGACTGAAACGTGACATTTTTATTGTCGCATTTGATGTACGGTAAAGCCGATCAACAGTTCATTTGTTCGTTTGATGCAGTGTCATGTTCAAAAGAATAGTTCGACATTTGATAAGTTGCTGCGAACCTTGATGACCTACCGTTCCATCCACACTACGCCCAATCAACTGTAAGTAAGACCAAAATGGGTCTTGGAGAAGATGCAGAACAATCTTCCCTGGATTTATCATTGCGTTGGAGAACAAGAAGATCGTGAAGAGCGAGCAGTTGCGAGGCCGAGAGAAAGGGAGTGGGGAGAGAAACCGCGGCGTAACTTCTGAACCACACATAACCCTCCGCACTCCCTCCCCCTTCATCCTTCGCTTTGCGCCTGCTGCGCGGGCAAGGTTCTTTAGTAGTTTCAGAGCAAATATAATCGGTATAAAGTTGGTGCTTAATATCGTACAACTCAGACAGTAATTACTGCAAGTTCAATTTCATCAGATATTTATATTGTAATACTTCCAAACGGTAAGAACTGTGCTTCTGTTTACGACAAATGATGACTTTTACTAACTGGAGTGACACGTTTGGAACCAAACACGACACGTTCTGATTCCACTTGTAATTTTTATACACTATTGCATGAGTGGACTGTATGTCTTCAAGTTTAGAAAATATTGCAAAGTCGCGGTGTGCATGTCTTTCATTTAAAAAGCATGGACTCAATTTGATCGTGTGCAACAGGACCCCCAAAGTTCCAAGTTCCTGTTTGATTGTTTGGACAGAAAACACCGAACTACTTCAGTACTTGATGACCTTGATTTCCGCATGATTTGCGTTTGAGAATTGGTTGTCTTCAGTCTGCTTACTAAGTCTAAGGGTTATTCATAATCGAGAGTACGTGATGGATCGCATATATATAACTGAATATAGAAAATTATTTTTCTGGTTTATTCATTCAAGGCCGCTTTACTGTTTTCTCAAAAAGCAGTGAGCATTTCAAAAGCATTTCAAGATCTACCGACATCAGTACTTGCATGACAGTAGATGAGAGACCCAACTCTTGAACTGATTCTTGAATGACACTGCACTGAGCCAGAGGCATCAAATACTGAATTAATCAGAACACGGAAATGCGAGTGTGTGCTTTCTATAATCGTTGATTGGATCACAGTGTGGTAAACAATTAAACATATTGGCTTCAGTGTAGTCTGTCAATGTGTTAATATATAGTTGATAAATGGTTGTGAAATCATTTTGTTCCTTGTCTAGCGTATCGTGGGAACTTCAGTCGGGCTCTTTTAGTTCTCCGGCTTAGTTGCCAGTGTGTCTATAAAACAATTGCTGATATAAATATCAGTATCTGCTACACCCGGATTAGCGCCTGCATGTAGAGTCACACATATTTACACCATCTATATACTTGCAATTATTTTGATCATAACTTCAAACTACTGAATTAACACAATGCATGCATGTTTTTATTTTACGAGTTCTGTTTCCTTATCATCCAGCTGTAGGAACATGGTCGGGTTTTAATATGAACCATATTACGGGGTACCTCCCGCTACCTGTCCTTACATGAAAGTGTGTATATAAAATAACGAATGCAATGGTTGTTTTACAAGAGACAACTTCAAGCTTAGCTTGTGTCCATACGGCAAGACACGGCTACCCAAGTGAGCACAAATTACCAAACTATAAGTTTGTTCTCTGTTCTAGAGTCTTAGCTTTGCGCCTGAAATATATCCCTGTGGTAAATAACTGTAAATCAAGCAAGTGGTTTTCTTATAGTTTCTCGTTTTTTTTAGTAACTGATCAGTTTGATATTAATCCCGCTTCGTATGCCGTTAAATAATATATACAGGTTCTTACGAAATATTTTGGTACAGGGAACGATTTCATATACTTGTCATTATTACATAATTACAATTCTATATGTCAGAGCATATAATAATTGATCATATACTCACGGCCTTTAGTGCCTTTTGAGTATATCAGTCTTCTAGTGCTGATACTGCGGATGTGGCAATTCACTGTCGTAGTCTTAGAGTTGGAAAAATGACATAGGCTACCACAAGACACTGCAAGAGCTCGATGAAACGTGCTGCGGTCTGACAACTCCACCACGGCCACGGGGAAACATATTTTTGTGACGACGAATAAAGTTTATAGACTGCAAACAAGGAATAGAGTTCCAATACCGCTGAAGATAGTCCCAAACAAGCAACAGCTACTGAAATAGTCGTCAATCTTAAGACTCCATTTTTGCTAACACCTTTGTTACTCTTGGCTTCAGGAGGTTGTTGTGTTGCAAAATCGGTGCTTCCTGAAAGTGAAACAGTTCGTTTCGGAGTGCCCTGGCTTCGTCTGAAGGTGAACTTTCTAGATAAATGTGCTTCCCGGCTGACTTGCCAAGCGCTGTACAGAAAACATACAGCCAGAATTACCCACCACACTATCAGAATTGACTGGCACAGAATCAACAATCGAGCGAACTTGGGGACGAATGTAATGACAATATACACCACAAACACGATTAGAAAGTGAAGAGAAATAACTGATGCTAAGAACTTCGTGTTTTGTAGTCTGTTGACGATCGTACGAATCTTTTTCACCTCGATAAACGCGAAGTGAATGAGCGAGAAGGCCGATGTCAAACACGGGTATCCAAGAGCAAACAATATTCTCATAACAATCACAGGCAAAGTCAGAACGCTGTGCGACTCGTATGGATCCAGGAGCAGATACAATGAACGAGTAAAACAGAACAGCATCACCATCAAACAAACGGAGAAAAAGTATCTCTTGAGAGTCATCGCCTTGCCTGCTCGATGAATCCTGTACAGACAGAAGCTGCTAAATAACGTCATTATTGCAAACATGCAACCAAATCCAATGTAATGAATCTCCCAATACTCGTTCCATTCACGAATCGCCGTTTCCCAATATGGCAAGGGTTCTGCTCGAGGTTCTGACGACGCTGGTTTAGTAAAAGGAGTCGATGGTGAGTTCACAGATACGTTCAGTAGAATAGCAGGCATTATATACTCAGATTTTTTTCTTTGTTTGCGAAGAAACAACTTTATGATAACACCTTACTGCTGAAGTAGTCCTATATATAAACGAGAAGTCAAATCGTATCGCCAAAAGCAATGAAAACTGTTTTTCCCGTGGGAGGAACCGACTACAAAAGAGATACGTCAGAGATCAGATAATGCTCATTCTAGGAAACAGGAAAATACAGCCACATGCATGATATACGAACTTCGAGTCATCAGTAAACATGAAACAGGACACTCAATATAACACTGTTTCCAAAGGGACAGTCCAAACGCGAAGAAATAATTTGGTTACACGAAACTGTAAAGAAAGATACCAAATATGTATGTATGATAAAAATACTTGCTCAATTTCATACGGAAACTGGAATAAGATGTTACTGAAACAGTTGGTCCTTAACTTTGTAAAAAAAATGGAATTTTTACGAACTCAGCCGCATCACTATCATTATGGGAAACTGCAAAGAAAAATATTAAATAGAGGGACAGAAGACAGATAGGGAAACATATGTAATAAAAATACTTGCTCAATTTTGTACGTAAACTAAAATTAAATATTAAATAATTCATTTTTTTGTTTGTTTCATCACTCAGTATGGTTATACAGTGGAATAAATACATAAGATACGTGATGATGTATCTAGTGAAAAGCATTAAGTGGTTCAGTATAGTGCTTATAGTAATCAGTAGGCACCCATAGTTGGTCCCTATCTTTGTACGAAAATTGGAATATCCGCGATGAATTTCGATCATTATGGGTAAATTAGTACATAATTTATATTGACACCGCGAAAAAGTATCCATATCCTATTTTCAACAGCAAATTTGCAGTATATATTAATCAGCTGGTAATGTGGATCGACAAAGTTATCGTTTTTTATCAAGTGTTGCTTGATAGCAGAAAGTTAATAACTGAGCATGACAAACAGAAACTACGGAAATTAAAGCGGTGCTAGAAATGCAACGAAAAATCAAAGACAATATCGTCATTCGCCGCCTCTGTCTTTCGCTGTTTGTTTGCTCATCTGTACTGAGCTATCTGTCTGTCTGACTCAGTCAGTCTGTCTGTCTGTGTCTGTCTGTCTGCCTGTCTATCTATCTGTCCTTGATTATTCCAGTATTTGCTGTTTTTGCTCTTAAAAATCTATTAAAAAACCAAGTTTGTCTCTAGTTAATAAAAACGATGTTAAAATGGACGTTTCGGGTAAAAATCTTCACCTTTCTTTAGCTAGTGCTTGCAAAAACTAAACACTGTTTAACGACGACTGTCGCAATGAACACTTCTTATTTTTAATATATTTTATAACTACGCCTGACGTAGAAATATGTTGCGGGGTCGTGATGCATTGTGGGATGGATTTGCGGAGAAACACTCTCGTGACGTCATTTGAAAAGGTTTGTTGATCAACACTGCGGCCAGCTGAAATTCTCAGTTATATTGCTTCTTGTATCAAGGCAGACAGTCATGGTCAATACTTTCCTGGCATATGATATTGCTTGCATCTACAATATATGAATCGCATCTTAATGTACCGATCAAAATCGAAACTTCAGCATCCCCCCCCCCCCCTAGGCATTTGGAGTTTTGCTTTTCAAATTCCCAATTTCCCTCTCTCGGACCAAAAGGGTTGTTTAAATGCCACATTTCAAGGGACTTTCGAAATTGGATTTCAGTAGCGGAAGAGTGTACGAGTCAACGAAAAGTGTCTTAAAATGGAGTGGACTTCAAATAACACTGGATCCTCATTATATAAATAAACGATCGGTCCCCAAGGTGAGAAAGTATCGCCAGAAAATACCCTCTTGGCTCTTGTCACCCAGCTGTCGCCTGTGGTTTGTATATTGTCTTTGCATAGTTTGAATCACCAACGGTTAATTCCACAATATTTTGGGTCTTGCGAATATTTACGATGGGTATATTTGCAAAGGAAACAACTCGCAGTTCTATTATTTCTTGTTAAGTTTCGCCCATGCTTATTCATTTCCTTCCGGATCATAACTACAAGTATCATTACGAAATCCTGAAAGTTTATGTACTGTTCAAATCCGATACTTCAGAACTCCCCTCCCCCCCCCCCGGCATATCCTGTGCGCACTTCAGACTGATTGCTGTCCTGGACAGTAGGGAATTTTATGTTGGTGGTTCGTCATGTTACATGCCTTGTTATTTCCTCGATAAAGCATTCATGAATTTCAGAAACTCAGAACTTTCTACATCGTATATACTCCGGCAAATTTTGTTGATTACTTCAAACAATGTACAAATCCCCCCTTCCCCCCCCCCATCATTCCTTATTCACGAGCCTGGCAGACGATGACTGGCGGATGGAGACTAGGGGGTCTCTCACTGTAACCTTCAAAGGTGTCTGGAACAGAAGAGGTTTGTTGACAATCATTACACCAGCAAAGATTCGCCCATATTTAAAGAGGAAGTGGGAGTTTGCGAAATTCAAGATATCTACTTCCGATTCAGACTCAGAGTGATGCTCTGTAGTTACTAACACTGTATTCTTGTTTTCATTTTGTGACTTACAGTTCAACCGAGATTTCCACATTAAGGCAATGTTCTGACATTCCGTTGGGTCTTTCCGGCCTTCTTCTGAATGCCGTGCCAGACTTCAATAACTCACATCCAAATCTGTTATTTTATTACTATATTGGATCGGCTGTAATTTCTCAACACGAAACACAGTCACAATATTACTTCCCATAATCAATACAGCTTCAACCCGTCCTGCTCATGAAGGAAGTGGTACAACTGAACTGCAATAATTAGAACCATTACATGTACATATATATATGTGTGTCTTCATAAATGGTCAAAAACAAAAATAAAAACTGTCTCTACAATCATTTCCTGCTTCTTTCTAAATTCTGGGACTTCGGACACAGTAGCCAACCACACGCCGAGTCTGAAGTGAACGGAACCAAGAGGCGAGACGTGTGCCCAAGTATATGGTCAAGAGGCATAGAAGAACTAAATCTGTAAATGACTCAGCAACGATTATGACAATATTGGCTTCGCGCCTGATAACGATTTAATGGGTTTTTAACTGCGCAGTACAGTTTCGCCGAAGTAATCATTGAAGCCAACCCCAACACGAGTACTAACTCCAGAAAATTTAAGTCTGCAAAGAAAGGCAGTGAAACAAGCGACGGCGAAATGAAACGATCCATGCTGCCGCGAGCTGAGCCAGAACCCCACTGGAGGGTTGCACGGCACGAGTTAGGCTGTTTCTGGCCGCTTCACTTCATTATCTTCGGATGTGCATTCTTTGGTCTGGCGCTGTTCTCCGTGTTCTGCATTTACAGGATTGCGCGTACATCAAGGAGGACTCCAAAACGCTACTTTACTACCGTGTGCACGCTTTTGTCCTTCTTCTCCCTCACTCGCTCCGTATATCTCCTGCTAGATCCCTATGGATCCAAGGAAGTGTTTAACTTTCCAGCCGCAGTCGACGCTCTCCTTGCAGGGATTGCGTATCCATGTTTAACATCAGCCTTCACACTGGTCTTTCTGTCCATCCTCGAAGCGGCCAAGCTACAGGCGTTCCCGCGGAGGCTACAGAGTCTACGAGTCATCGTCCCAGTATTGCTGTTACATTTCACCGTGGTCTTCACCGTAGAATTTGCTGTTGCGGTGTTTCCTCGTGCGGTAGCGGCTGTTGTGCTTTGTCGAGCTATGTTCCTCCTCTGGGGTGCGTTCTTGTTCCTCAGTTTCCTATACGCAGGCGGGACAGTGTTCACCAAATTGAGAAAAGCTCAAAATTCGATGCTCTTGAAACGAACTGAAAGCAATCAAACAAGGAAACAGAGGTCACGTTCATGGAAAAAGATCACCAAAGTTGCGAAGTTCACGGGTGCTGTGGCGTTCCTTGGACTGTGCTTGTGTGCCTTGCAGACATATGCGCTCGTTCGAGTATACAAATCGCCAGTTTTTGCTGCCACGAAACGTGATCCAGCCGAGATTTGGATATGGTGGAGTTGTGCGACCGGCAGTCGCCTGATCGAGTTTCTCATGGGTTGCCTCATGTGTTCCGTCGTCTATCTGCCGGCGTTACCGCTCAATGCTAAGAAAAGGTCACTTATCGTTTATAGACCACAACCTGCTATCAGCTGCAAAGTCGAGAATGGCAATATTCTGGTTAAAAGTAAAGAAGCAAAGATGTAGGGAGCACCAAGCGAAACGATTTGCAATCCGACCACCAGCGGGCCATACAAATCTCGTCATATTGACGGGGTTTTCAGAAGAGAAAATGACCGAGCTTTGTAAAGCGACAATTAAACTGCCCGTCAAGAATTACAAGGTGGTTGCCAACATACTACCACTGATGCAAGCGGGATCAAAATGTTCTCATACAAACAGTTCATCCAAACGAAGTACAGTACTCAAGTAGTACCGGCAGATACTCATTCAAATGCGCATGAGCAAAGAAAGACTGCTGATCGATTGGAACGTAGGCTGTGGACAGAGTATTATATTAGAGACAAACAGTCTAGTATAGTCAATCGAGCCGAGTATTTAGGGCGCCATGTATAATGTAGTTTTACGCCAGATTCATTCCCTTTATTAGAAACGCGTCCCACTTACCAAAACCCCGGGCACATTTTTTTAGGGCACTCGCCTCCAGCTACTAAGAATATAATAAAATACAAAATGGAACGAAGATTTAAGAGAATGGTCGCACAGTAAAGTCGGTAACTCATTCCACCTTACCGGCCTATTTCATAGCTCGTCTGGCCCGGGTTGCTCAAAGCAATTGAGATTGTGCTGTGTCTTTAGATACAGTTTAGCTGAAGAGCATGGTGCATATGGTCGAACCGGCTCCTTCAGATAAATAGGAGAATTGCCTCCCAGGCATTTAAAAGTTAAGAAGATGATTTTATACTAAAATTATACGCTTGACAAGTATAGCTAGCCCCGGGGG
>JANVCJ010100388.1:0-17721 GCA_026413505.1 Epizoanthus ramosus
ATTAATATTGAATTTGTAATTATATTTAAATTGTATTTTAGATCTTGGTGGTGAAATAAACAAATGTATGTATGTATGTATGTATAACTTCTAAAAATATGTACTTGCAGTATATACTGGGGTATAGCAACAGGATTCATGATGGCAGGAAACCTCACCCCCACCCCAACAGAAATATGAATATAACTCAAATGTTGAACTGAAATGGAATGGGGTTCACAATCAACATACCATTTCAATTTAGAGCCCCTTCTCCTTTTTTGGTTTACTTCCCACATATACACCTCTCCCTTATTATGAACTTCAACGTATATACCTAAAGGTGTCACGCGGCTTTGTTGTTCATTCCCAATGTTCAACTGCTTTGCTGGAAATCACCAATAGCAAAATCAATAAAATTGTCATAATAGTATGCAGAAAGTTTGTGTTCCGAATCCGTCCAGAACTCTAGGTTGATTGGGATTCTCTCAATGGACATCACTATCTTGGTGTATACAATGAAATTACACCACTTCACACCAGTAATTCCCAATTGACCTTGAACTTGAGAATAGTAGGGGTGGCTGGTCTTCATTTTATGGTGGAAGTTTGCATCCGAGCATGCATCTTTTGGCGTAACAAGAAACTTGGATTGGGGTATTTGTCTTCGGCGATGACAAAAGGCTCAGAACACCCTGCATCGATTACTTTCCCATCTGGTGTGCAGCCTAGTACTGTTATTTCTTGTGTACAACCATACCACATTTGTACACACTCACTGGTGTTCTGCGGCTGTCCATATAACGCATGTATTCATGAAGAGTAACAGGTTCATATTTCGTACCATGTGCTGTTGTTGCAGACCTGTACTCTTTAGGGTACATCTTTCCCTTTGCAAATGTATTATGATTTCGTTTTCTGTGCGAAATAACATGAAAATTTGAGGCTGTATGCCTGTACTTTCTTTCGGATTTCCACACATCACAATGTTCCATACCTAGGATGTCACTTTCAATATTGTTTATTTTGTTTTCATCAACAGGCAGTGCCTTGATGAACTCCTCCTTTTCACAATCCAATTCCCGTTCTTCTGATTCTGCAACATCAATCAAGGGAAAGAGAGGATAAACCAGTAATTCTGTGGCACTACAGTCATTCCTAGGGACTCTAATTATGTAAATGTCAACATCAAAGTTTGACTCGGTGTGAGCCAACTGATATGACGAAAATGAATCCACAGGGCTTTTACCAAATTTGTTTCAGTTAGTTCATTACTGACATTTGAAATTTCGTCAAGGCCCATTCTTGGATTGATAGCGGCAAGGGTTTCCTTGAATTATTTTTCCTCATTTTCGTTCACTTGCACATTATTTCTTGTCTCATACAAAAGACATTTCACACCAGGATCAGCCTCGCGTTTTGTTTCATCAAGTTTATTTGCTATGATATCCATTGCTGGCTGAGGCACAATTGTTTTCTTCTTCTCCGTCTGTGCCACCTTTGTAGTTGGGATGTGCAGGCAGTTGCTGAGGTCCGCAGTGGACTTGCACTGGAAGAGAGAATATTTGCATATCTTCAGCTTTAACGCAAGAGAGTGGTTGCAATATGCAGTTTTACCAGCAACACAGGAGCATACAGAATGAATTACCTCTCCAGATGTGAGAGATAAAGTAAGTTTTAGTGAATGTGGCTCGTCATTTTTTCGGGATGAGTGGTGACATTTAGAACGAAAATAGAAATACCGTTTGTCACTTAATGTTTCGATTTGTTTGAGATATTCATCGTCACAGAATGTCTTGCCCTTTCGCCAGCTTGTTGGCACAGAATGATTATTTCCACTGCCCAAACGTTTCCCACTATTCTTAATGTGCTTGTTTATCTCTACTCGGTTAAAAGAGATCCAGTTTTTTCAAAGATGAGCCCCAGCCAATGTCCGGATATTTCACGGATGCCACAATTGGTGGTACTTGCACTGCTTGACTGTAGCTTTCGCTTCGTGTAGACCATGTCTGGATCTGGATCAACTATGTCTGAGTCCTTTCCTTTAGAAATGTATTCTTCCACACTGAGATTGGGCAAAGAAAACTGCTTTAGAAACACATTTAGATTCATTGAAATGAGCATGTGCATGACTCTGGTTCATAATCAAAACTTACCACTTCATAAGTTGTGCTTTTGTTAGTAAACCCTTCACATTGTCGCCACGCCATTTTAACCAAAACCTCAATTCATTGTTTTATAATTTTGACACCGTTCTGCCATTCAGTGATGCTCCAGGAATATCGTTTTCAAAACAGAACAACAGAAGATACATCACTGGAAGCAAAAGGCGCCATTTTTTGTTCTTGCTTTGCCTCCTAAAATGCCTCGATCCCATGTTGTTCAAAACTTGCCCCATATTTATGAATTTGGTTCTCTCGGTATAGATCATGTTGAGACCAATATTCCCTTCTTTTGTCATCTAGATACGTTTTGTCCAACTTCAATCTGTAATCTTCCAAAAACGTTTTGACTTCCTTCTCTGTAGTTCAGGACAGCAGCGCCAGATAGGGGACCATGTCTTCTTTGTCATGTTTGAGGACTTCGTAGGCAATTTCTGAAATGTTGGGAGGAAGAAATGCACCTGGAGTATCGTCAATCGCCTGGGTATCTAACAGGAGACGTTTTTCATGAGGCACATAATTAAGCTCGCCCCCAGTCTTCAGCCACTGGGCATAATCTGGAAGAGGTTGCAGTTCAAACCAATTGGTTTTAGGATCTTTAGGCTTGACATCCGGGATATAAGTCATTTCAGAGTGGGTGTATTTCCACGATGTTCGATCACTCCTTCTCATGGAAGGTGTTTTGCATTATCTGATAATCGTCCTTCACAAAACGTGTTCTGTGATGGATAGTACTTGCTTGCATCATCTTTTCGTGACACTCTTTTGCCCATGAATGCTCAGAAGTTAGATTCATCATCAAAAAAATATTTTTCTCCTCTAATTCCTAGCATAACAGGGTTTATCACCATACTTGGTGAGATATTTCTTTACTTCTTCTGCGATATTCACCATGTTTTCTCTATCGCCACTTTTAAATTCAACATGAACACTGCGACTCGTGTCAGGATTTTGGAAGATTACAATATACACATAGTGGTTGATCAATGTCATTGAGACAGAGTGCTCAATATAATACTTTGTAATGTAGCTATTACTATCCAAGTCAAATACATACCGGTCCTTGAAAATCCTGGAAAGTACTTGAATTTGAGTCGTGGTCCTTGAAAATCCTGGAATGGGCAAAAATGTTTTTCTTAACTTCCAAAAATAATAAAAATATACTGTTTGTTAAAATATTTTTGATGCGACAATGTTCTAAAACAAAAACCGTGACTCCAGAGTCTTCTCCACTCCATGGAAGCTTATCATTTATAATATGTTATAAAAATCTACTTAAGTTAGAGTATGCTACTTTAACTTGCAATGAGTCAGCTTTGACCCTCACTTCAATTATCTATGCCTTTGTAGAACTTGAAGAAGAACGAGAGGATCGCCCAGAACGATGAAAACAAAATGATTTCACTGTAGATCTTGTTTCAGAGCTCGCATCTGACT
Source organism: Epizoanthus ramosus (assembly GCA_026413505.1). Lineage (NCBI taxonomy): Eukaryota > Metazoa > Cnidaria > Anthozoa > Zoantharia > Epizoanthidae > Epizoanthus > Epizoanthus ramosus. The sequence continues at coordinate 3,579 of JANVCJ010100388.1, forward strand.
TCACTTCCTTGAGATACTCAATAATACTCCACTAAACCTCAAATATTTCTTTGTCACGTGCACGGAGCCACTTCATAGCTCAGGGCATTAACATAGACTTATGCAACTCCTGAAGTCAAGCTGGCTCGTTTCCAAACACTCTAATTCTTCATTTTTGACATCCAACAATAGCTGTTTGTTCTTATTGATCTGTTTCGTGTTTGCTAGGGTACTTGTAAGATTTTCCTTCAATCTTTGTAGTTTAAATTCCTTACCTTTATCCGTGGTTTTTTGTACCATCTGTTTGTGTTGGCCGTGCTTTCAATGACTGTGGATTCCACTGCTCCGGCCAGCGGTGTTACTTTAAAATTGTGATGTTTGTCCGATGTTGTGCAAAATGGCGACTCATCAGCGATTGGCCCTGTTGACTCAATAAGTGCTGAACGTTTGTGTCCTATCCATTCTCTTTCTGTCAAAATGTCCTCCCTGGGAGTCTCTTTCGTTTCCCTAGACTCTTCTGAACTCTCCATCCGTGACATTGTCGAGGTTTTTGACTGTAACTGAAGAGTTAGTAATTCGTATACAGCGACTGTAAATCACACAGGATGTACGCTGTTGACACACACTGCGTCGAAAGTCACAGAGGATGAACACGCTCTGTTGTATTTGGCTTTATACAATTCACAACAGTTAACAAGAATACTAAACGAGAATGACAGTGAAAGAAGTCAAAAACCTGACCACCACAGGTTGACTGTCCATGAGTGTGAGGTGAGTCCAGTCACATGACTCCTCGAGAGCCTGTGCCGAGTTCAAAGCAGAAATACTTCTTTCACAACTGCTAGCCGATACACCCCATGTAGAACATTCTTGTCAGCAATGATGATAACATCCCCAGGCTACGACAGAAAAAGAGTAGAATTATTAATGCAGTCAATAGCAAACCCAACAACCAATTGATACGAGAAAGCATTTCGTCGAAGGAGTGTACTGAACTCTTTTTAACATCGCACGACTAGCGTCGAACTTCAGCTAGAGGTTAGACCAATGAACAAAATATTGTGCAATTTTGTGTCACTTGAACATGCATGGTTTCAAAACTGCTTTAATCAATATCTAAATGTGCAATCTACTCTTAACTTCTAACCACCTCAAACATGCTGTAAACAACAACAAACTGGATGGAACAGCCCCTTGTGTCTGAGAATCGGCTACTACAAATGGCTTGGAACTTGTTATTTGAGAACTAATACAGCATACTTCAATTCGTTTACTGAAAACATTACTGGGTCTATTATCCTTGTAATGTTTAAATGTTGATTAATTGGAGAATGATACCGGGGTTCCTTCCTCCAGAGAACTCAGATGACGTCGTGCTTGGCGATAACAGAGAAATAAGAGTCACCCAACCATAAACTCATGCATCTGGAAGTGGACCCATCTCTTGTTCCAGGAAACTCGCTTCATGTAGCCTACATAGCTGACAATTGCGTTTGACAGACTTTGCTAATTTGCTTCCACAAGGGATCCAGAAATTTAACCTGAATCGTGCCAAGGTTGCAGCTTTTCCTCTGTGTGCACGTTTCATGAAGAGATGTGTTCCAGGATGACAAGCAGGCATCAACTTCTGAAACGACTAATCTGACGTCATGGGATTGAAGCGATCCTCGTCTAGAACAGGTTGCAGGCTACTGTAGCGTCTGCCTTTGCCACCTTTTTCATCTCTTTGTCTTTGTCATCTGACTTTGTAACGCCTTCTGGATGTCTTTCACAATGAAGTTTTCAGCTTCATTCTGATTTTTCGCTGTGACATGTAGAGTACCTCCTCCTGTGAAGGATTTCTTCTTGGCGATGCCTTGCAGTCTAGTGACTACCCATATGACTCTGTAGATGTCGCTGAACTTCTTGTAGTCTACCAGTGAGGCGCTCACTCAGGACAACTCTGTTGCGGTTGAACTGCAGATCTTCTTTCCTCTGGGTAAGGGTTCTTCTCTTTGTAGTCCAAACTTCAGTCCCCACTCTTCTATTGGCTTACTGAACACAGAGGGAATTTTTGCACCAGTAGGACTCATTGCCAAGTCCTTCAGGCGGACGACCACATGTTAACCAATCTGCTGTGTTGTCTTTCCCCGATATCCAAGCCCAACATGACATATCTCCTCTGGTTGCAGCTAGGGCTTCTCCAATCCGAACACCTTCATACACTTTGAACTTTGTTCTGGTCTTGCTTATCATGAATTTGGGAAAGAAGTACACAATAAAGATAATATCGCGCAAGAAGCTTAAGGTAATCAGTTGAGACAATACAACAATACAACGTTTTCAAGGACCTTCTTGTTTGTTGGTTTAATTGCGTCATATAAGCTTTGAACTGTTTAATAGTCCCTAAACTGTGGATAATGTTGCAGCTATAGCACAGAAGGCCACCATGCTACCAACATTACATGTGGTTTCTGAATCAGTTCTTGGTTGGCAATTTCTAGAAGAACCTTCCTTAGATTTGACTCGCATACTTAAGATCTGCAGTTAAATTTCTCCAGGAATTCAAGCAATTGATCATTGTCCTCTTCCACTGGTGATAAATAAATGAGTCCAACAGAATGTCATCTGGAACGTCAGTGCCAAACAGACAATAGCACTTAAATGCCTTTGATAATAACATGGGGAAATACAATACTGATGTATATTCTTTGACTAGAATTCTTCCTATTGCTCCTCACTCCTTAATAAAGTGGTCATGTCGCACAAAAGGCACTCTCAGTTTCCCCAATTGTTATGGCATTGGAAATTAAATTCTAGAACTGACAAAATACCTCTGTTTACACCGGCCCTGCACCCCTTTCTTCCTTTCCACTTTCATTAATAACTGTGAATAATATTTCACAGTTCAACTTTAAAATGCTTGATCATATCTATCTTTCGCTCGTATTAATGATATGGTTATCACTGCCAGCCAGTGTGGAAGGGTGTACTTGTGCAGAGACTCCGTTTGTACTCATGATTTTTCGGACGGATACACTGGTCTAGCCTTATACAAATGTGCAATTACATATTTCACACATAAGTCTTACAGACTATAAATTGGTGTGTTGTGCAACTCTCAACTGAATTCAAATCCTGAGAAGATTTGAAGATCACTTTCACTTTGCTCAGCACCAAGAAATCAGCTGATGCGAGTTCTGTCCGATGATAGACTGTTTATAGGCTCCAAACTGTTGTTTTGTGCACTCACAAATGGGCGAGTGTCTGATGACAGACTATCACTAGTGTCCTCGAATTCCACATCAGTGTGTTCTTTAACTTGTGTACGGATGTAGAAGTGAGTTGATGATGGGTTAAGTCAATTTGCGTTTAGGTATTCATTTACTGTCACACATCCATGGAATTAAAAAAGTCTGTTTGTGTAGCATCACAAATAACAACAGACATTTCTTCCAGTCTGCAAGTTGTTCTTTCTGTTTAGGAAAAATAGTGCAACACTCTTATCTTTGAGAGCGACTTCGCATTCTTCTCGCATGGTGTGGTCACATCTCACACTGTAAATTATTTTGTTTGGCCTAATTAATGGGGTAATTGGCAGCACACTTACCAGTTTCCCTTTCAACTTTTCGACATTTTCCTCCAAGCTCTCTGGCCTGTAAAACAAGACAATTCTGGCACTGCACATGATCTGATTCATGATCAATCTCCCTGAAGTGTGTTGTGACTGGTCTTGGTGCATCAAAATCCAATACCAACATTGCTTTAACATCATCATTATCGTCTTCTGTTCATTTCCGTTTTGGTGAGCTTCTGCTGGGGGATGTTTGAACCCATGTTGTGGCATCAGGTAGACTTTGTCGTTTCCGCAAGCTCATCATCAATTTGTATCTGAAAATACTTTGCATATTTCTTTTTGATTACTTCTACAATATGTTTCAAACATCTCTTCATCATCAACACAAACAGTTCCTCATAGTAGGGTGGTCCCATCAAACTCTTGAAAATGACATCCCCTTCCTCCCTACGCAGGACATTGCCAAAGAAGCCGGTTTGACGGGAGAGAAGTTCCAATGGAGAGGAGCTCTGTAACTCCCGCACAAACTGCCTGGATGTCTTCAACCCAAAAGGTGGTTGATCTGCCTCCTCTGCTGGTCTGTGGCACTCAGATAGAATTTCTTCATTCAAGGCCCAGTGATCAACTTGCCAATGAGTCCAAGGACCTGAAGCTCTACACGAGCTGGTGTTGTGATGAAGGACAGGTAAAGGGCTCTGTGAAGCCCACCACACCCAATACGTCTCACAAACAACTTCTGGAATATCTTGTAATGGTGATGAAGGGTTCCAGAAATGTGGACGTGGCAGACCCTCTTTGTTAAGAAAAGCCTTAAAGCCACGGGGATCACCTTTACCATCATTGTAGCGCAGCATGTTTACAGCAATCAGTTCTTGCCTAGCAGATTTAATTCAGCACCCGAGCCATTAAAATGGCAATACACTTTAGCAAGGTTGTTGGTTGATTGGAGCATATGCTGGTGTAATCAGCAGCCTTCCCACCAGCCAGTTCATCAACAGCTACTGAATAGCAATTGGATTCTGTGGTGATGTGAATACTGTTTAAATGCACACCTTGCGTGGTGGCATCAAAACCCAACGTGCAATGGTTGTTGGACAGAATAACTTCAGCAGCCTGAAGTTCCGCCACCACTCTCAGCTCTCATTCCATTAACTCAACCGTTGACCTGTAAGGGACATCAGTAAATTCGAGACCCAAATGAGTTGAGCACTCTCTTCTTTCCCATTGGCCCATACACCATTCTTACAAACTGTCTGTACGACACACTGCGTAGATACCTGGCAAGGAGAATAATTATACAATAACAATTAAAGTAAAACATGTTTACCAAGCTGGCTTAAAATATTAAACAAATATTTTGTGTGTATGATCTCACAACAGAGGAAGATGGAAGGGGGAGGGTGTGTGTGAGGAGGGGGAGGGGGAGCTATAATTTGGCTTTAAAGAATGGTGCATTAGCCAGTTTCTAAAACATAATTCCTTTCAACAGTCGCATAAAATATCCAATACAGTTTTCTCATGCAATTCTCAAATTTATATCATTGTGTACATCGAAATACGACCACGTGCGATCACCAAATAATTTTCAATTGCTTTTGTTGGGGGAGATTGAAGTGATTTTATACTTATAATACACTGAATCCATACCTTTCTTCCGAATCGGTCTGACTGTAGCTCTTCTGTTTTCATGTTCTGTACTTCCTGCTGCATAACGAAGCGACCACTTTTCCAAACACACAGGTTTGAAATCTGGGTCCAGCGTAACACAAGACGGCGACTTTTTATTTTCCAGATCTCTCAGAACTACGTCTTCACACAATGCATTTATGCAATCCTTAATTTCCATGCAGCAGAAACACTCGGCTCCAGTTATCAGTGTATGCACTTTGTAGTGACCACGCTTACACCTAATATAATGAAAAGGATAAACTTTCAAAAAAGTGGGGAAAAACTAATGATCGACTCACTGACATGACACAGCAGAGATTTCGAACTGCATCTGACATTCAACTCACAAGCTGGAGCACTGTAAACATACCAAGAACGAATATGTTTTATGCTATTCAGTTGCTCCCGTAGTTCTTTCTCATCTGCCTGCCTCTCGGACCAGTAATTTTCAAGCTACGATTTGCTAGCTAATGGTTCGTCTGCATACGGTCCGGCCTCTTCAAGAAAAACCAAACTCGCCTGATGGCTTCACGTGGTTGTGGCCTATGCAACTGCAGTGTCCTCGATTTGGCGTACACTTTCCTCATCAGTCTCACTCATTTCTTCCTCTTCATCAACTTCAGTGTTATCGACAGTGTTATCGGACATTGTGAAAGCTCAGGGAAAATAAACTTTCAGAATATAAACTAGAAAATATCGGACACAACGCAACCACAGATTGACAGAACAACAACAGAGAGAACAGATTGCTTAATATGCAAATTTCCTCTTCCTGCATGGACGTCATCAGTTCCCAGTCCGCCAGAACTCTGGAATACTCAGTCATGATCTTTCATCCTTGAAGAAAACGCGATTCTTGAAGCCAAAAAATGTATGAAGGCTCGAATACAGAACATAACTACACCACTGTTTTTACCAAATATCAAAACGTATAGAAAGATAAGGAAGTTAAACTGGATATATATACGCTTTAAACTTATGACTTCTTTCAATCACCAGTAATTTATTGTCTATAAATTGAAAAGCAACTGAAAGCAAAACAAAAACACTATCAGAAATGGAAGTTCCGCCATTTCCACAGTTTTTAGCTGAAGTTTCTGTAGCAGTGACACTCTTTTTAAGAGTCATATCTGAAGACTTGGTGGCACCGTTCCCTACAGAATACTTAGTAACTGCCAGGCTTGATTCTGCCGGAAAGGTGCCCATTCATGCCATTATAAGAGATCTCTATCCATCATCTCAACAAGATAGGGAAGAGTTGTGGCGCCGGTTGGTCATTTCATGCAGAGCAAAATAGGTAATCTGGCCCGTGTTTTCCCTCACATGAAACAAGGTAGGACCTGGTAAGGAAGGATGTTGCCCTTTTCTGTGATCAATAAGGTTGACATACTGGTTGTAGTTACAAAAAATGATCCAATGTTGAATGTTGTGTCTATAGTAAAGGGTGAAAACGCCGCAGGATTGGAGCAGTTTTCTACGACGTTTTGAAGTGTTCCCGGTCTGCAACTACCAAGCAAGGGGTTGGAGTCCACTGTAAATTATTAACATATTTTGAGTCTTGAGCACTATGCAACAAAGTTGCTAGTTCGTCCTTGTCTTCTCCTGTCAAATATTTCTGGGGATGTGAGATAGAAATTTAAATGCCACGCCCCCAGCTTCTTGAAATACATTATCATAGATAGTACTTGGATTTTTTTGACCTTGTACTTTTTCTTGTATGATAGCTTTCATACTTGGAGTGGCAGTTGTAAATTTCTTGTGCGGACTGACAGGATGCGATTCCTCAGTGTATGTACACTGGATGAAAACCAAATCAGCTGGCCCTAATGTTCTTTCCAGCTTGTATGTTCTCTAAAGTCACTGTGTTTTTTATGGTGTCAGTATGTTGTCTTAAGGAGGACTTCGTTCTCTTCTAACGGTGGCCTTGATGCTACTTGCCTGGGCATGTTCCACGTGTGAGACGGGACCCAACTTATGAATACTATTAATGTGTCTTTCTTTAAAGGGGGAAAGAGCGTAAAAGAGAAAATTATAGTAACTGTGGCCCCAGATTTCAAGGGTTTCCTAGTAGATCTGGTACTTCTGAATTCCCCTTTCTCCCTTTTCTATGACAGTTCTGCAGTGAAAGCACGCACGTTTTGTTCTTAGAGTAGTGCTCTGAAAACATGAAAAGCGCTATAACATGACAGAAAATACCACATTTTCCTATAGGGCAGGTGCAATGTCCTTTGACAGCTTTAGATTCCTGGAACATCACCACTGCTGGCCGAGTAATCTACTGTCTAACGCTGTTGATAATCAAAGCCTTTACAAATGTTTTGTTTCCAACCTAACAGACATCACAGTCTTAATTTTTCTTGAGGAGAATACTCTTTGTGCTTTTCTAAATTGACCCTTGCGGCCCTGTTTCTTGTAACCAGTATATGTTGATACCTCACTAGAGTTTACTTTGGGATACATAGAGCGATCAGCGCTCCAAGGTGCAGATGTAGGAGGAATTTCTGACTGATCTATACTGGTATGCAATTCATAAGATTTGTTCACCTGCTTTAGCCGTTTTCCCAACAGTTCCACGTTTCATTGCAAGGGCTGTAGTTTTTCAATAAGCTCTTGTTTGGCTCCCGTTACATTTAATTTTAACTTAAGCAATAGATCGTAGATCTTCGACTCTCCAGTCAGTTAGATTCGCATTTCCAAAATCATAATATGAAATAATTTTTGCATCTTTAGTCGCTGCATTTGCATCTATGTTACCCACAGCAGGAGTAGGGTTATATGCACTCACAGGTTGCTCGGCATAATTAACAAACACGATAAAAACACAAGAAAGTAACCTATGTTGTGAGAATTTTGCCAGAGCTGACAGAGCGACTTGATAGAAGGATTTGGCATTTTGCCCGTCGTGCACGAGGCTCATACCCAGTCTCTCACGATATGAAACCCAGCAATGGATCTCTTCTTAATATCTGAGCCATCAGTAATGGTCAGCAGTTTGGGTCGCCCCACATGTTTTGAAACAACTCGGTCTACCCAAATGACTATATGGAAAACAGCCTATAAGCTTTTAAAGAAGTGAATACAAGTAAAATGTTTACCATTTTTACGCATTTTAATGAATAATGATTAGTTGATTCTAAACACTATATTCTAGGTACTGAATACGGTTGTTATCGTGAGGCAAAACTTGAATTGGACTGTCCATACCGACATTGGATCTGTTGGATTACCTCTTTCTCTGTTACTTGCTTTTTGAACAGTTCCTCCAGCGCTGCAGTTGCCTGGATGTCATTTTACCTGAACTCGCAATACTAAATTTCTTGAATGGTTACTGAGATGGGTTCAAGAGACACCCCCTTCTGTGAGGAGTAAATATTTTCTTGGAACTACAAAATATGCACCTTTTTGTTGTCATCGTTGAAGTGAAGACAGTACTTCTCTACATCCTTCCTTAGTCCAGTCACAATTTCTTGGTTGAATACTGGTTCCACCAGAACGGGCTTGCCGAGTATTAAGTATTAGTTCAATATTGTTTTCTAATGGTAACTATTGATCCGAAGTGCTCTACTTCTTACATGAAACTTCCGCCTTCGCTTCAGTGTTTAGCTTGATTCGGAACTGGTGCTGGGTTACATGCCCACTCAAAGTGGTATCCATGAATCCAGTTCCGAATATCAAACAGATTTGTTACCCTCTTAGCCACAATAACCGGCTTGTAACAAGCACATAGTACCTCCATTAGCTCTGAGAGAGTTCTAGCAGCAGCTCTAAACAAATATCTTGCAATATATGAGGACATCTGGTCGACATCCTCATGTATGTCTCCAACCATCAAGAATCCAACTTTCACCTAATAATGCTTTTAGTAATCTCCTGTTACTATCACTGTTTATAATGTATTGTAGGAAAATTTTGGCATCGGCTTGAAGTAAAACATGCCATTATCCGATTTCTACTTCGCCCATTCGTCTAAATTAATTCAATATTTTCATTTTGGAGGCAGTAGTAGCGGTTTGTTCTATTTTGGATTCTTCTGTAGTTACGCTACTTGTAAATATAACTCTCGCTTAACAGGTCCCAGTCAAAATCCCAGTTATTTGCTTTAGTGAAAGTTCCGTTAAGATGGACAGTTCGTTACTAAAGACGGACACTTTTTGAGCAGTTAATGGACACTCATTTCCTAGTGGTCCCCAGGGCCAATTAATTCTATGATATGGGTAAGTTTTATAAGGAGTACATTGCAGTTTTAGGATTTTAGCCCCGTCGATATGAAAGGGCCATACAAAATATTTTAAAATGTGGAATTCAATCTCATACATGTATTAGACTCTAAAACCCATGCATAATTTTTGCAAAGAGAGATTCAACATGCTCGCCACCTGCGGATGAGGGGGGCATGCATTATCACTATTGCAAGTGGTTTATTTGGATTTATTTGCTGTTGAAACGTACTTTTTGTTGCTTTTTTTTCTTAATGTACTCTGCAACAAATATTTGGCAAAGAAGTAAATTTATGTATTTACTCAGATAATAATGAAAACATCACAACTAACCTTCTTGAAAATCTTCATTTCAACGAGTAGGGAGAGAAAAGCTAAAACATACTTGTTTTTATTCTCTCTCCAGCAGTTGTCCATTTGTAGATACAAAACTGTGTTGTTTATATACACCAGTATTGTTCACGATCATGGTCGAGTATCGATATTCTTTATTTGTGCATGAGATTTAAATCATAAATTACATAAAATCAAATCAGTATAAGTATGATATGGAAACTAAAAATAAAAAAAATAAAAATAAATTATGTATGTATGTTCTTAGTACAAAAAATGCCACTAGATTGCTCTAGTGAACAGTTAAGTTTTTGAGACAAATCTATGCGCATGTGTTGATTTTTGCACTCTGCTGTCTTTGTGTTTCTCCAAGTGTTGAATTTTACCAAATTATCATTACTAGTCATATAATGAACATATTAGTCTCGTTTGCTCGGTCGGTATATACGTATGTGGATAAGTTGACGGATCTTCTTTTTCCTTCACATTTTTATGCTTCATGCTTGGGCCACAAAGGGAAGGAAAGGCTCAGAGGTAATGAATAAAAAAGTGTTCTGCAAATATATAATTAGTTCACTGTCATATCTCTGACTAAAGTAATCTTGTACTGAGATTGTGGCTGACACACAAAAAATGTCAGTTATTCACAGTCAAAAACGTTTCGGTTAATTACTGTGCAATATAAATTGAAATATTATTGTTTTATTATTATTAATATTACCCTGCTTTACATTGTCAGCAGCACATCCAACAAGATGTTTATTGTGAGGTTCGAATCATGGGTGTATTCATTACAGTCAACATACACTTTAGCCCCACTTCTTAAATTAGTCAGTACCCCAGTCACATGGGTGTGCAGTTTGGTAGTAGTATCGTCAACCTTTAACAGTTTTGATATACTACAGATCATTTTTAGTGATTTATGTTGTGAGACTGGTCGAGCAGAAAGTAAGGTAAAGAATACGTTCTGTACAATGGAAATAGATGGGGGGGGGGAGATAAGAGCAGATATGTATGCATAATAGTGTGTTAGGTATTCAAGATTTTAAATGTTTTTTAAATCATCCGTCAAAAAAGCTAACTGTTATCATAAATACCCAATAATTACGGTCTAAGACTGTTAAACTTTTGTGTGCAAAGACTGTCATCTAACATACATATATATACATATAAAATATAAAAAAGACAAAGATAAAACCAGTGTTTTTTGTCTTTGATATAACTGACCACTCATTTTGACATGTGTTAGCCCGAATCAAAGCGCGTGTGAGTTAGATCTACCATATAATATTGTATAATAACTAATAACTCAAATCACAGCATTTCACCTTAGTATTTTGCGGTAGATGTGGAACATATGTTTTATTCTGGTCCGTGCGACCCATTATGATCGAGGCATACTGGTGGAGCTGAGATAAGGCCTTTAGTCCATGTTTGTAATATTTACATCTCTTGGCCCTGGCAAAGGATAGTTTAATTATCACATATGTCCCTGCGCACGAAACTGGTGTACATTTGGAAAAAACTACAATCACGCGTACTAAAATCGTTATAACTTGGACAGATATAAAGATAAAATCATTAAAATTGCAGGAATGATGTGTTTTTACGCCTTCTATGCTGTAGTAAAGCCATGAGGGTCTCCTACAACTAATATGGAATGAGACATTGTTTATGTCCAATAATCACAATATTTCAGTTTTCGTGCATCACAAAGTGCTTAAAGTCAGCGAGGCACGTTTCGCTTTTATTCCTAAACAATAAAATATATTTTATTAAAAACACATTATTCCGGATGTACATCTCAATATTTTCTCATACCCCATTTTATTGATGAATCATGCTTCCATTAGCGAGAACTCAGGTAGATTAAGGCATGGGTCAAGTGTGAAAAATTAAATCAAATACAAAAAAAAAGATTAAAAATCAAGGAATTAATATTTTGGACCAGAATTTGCAGGGTAGCATCATCGCAATTGGTTAGACACATACACAGAGTCACGTGACATGCGGTTAAAATGTCCGTTATTTTGGCGGGAAAATATAGTAGCCTTCTTCAACGAAAAAGTACAAGCTTTAGATGTCGATTTCATAGTCCTCAGTATAGTTTAAAATGAAGGAATAATACTCTAGTTCTTGAAAGTAATTGGGCCTTAAAGAAATATAGTGAGAATTTGAACGGAGGTTAACTTATTTGTTCGAAAGATAAAAATGACAGCTTAATCTGGATTTTACTAGAAAAGTGTACATTATCTTTTCAAGGCCCAATTAATCTCATAAAATAGAAGTGTAGTGGAACAAAGTTTGATATTTAGTTTGATCTAGAACGAGGTACTAAAGCTTGTACCTTTCAAAAGTATCTCTGTACGAACGGTTAGGCTGTGACCGCCATTTTGTTCAGGCGGCAGGAGTCCATACATTATTTGAAGTTGCGATGAGCCAATCAAAACCTTTGAACTGTCGCGATGGTAACAGGTAAGCTCGTTCTAAGATGGCGGACGAAAAATGGCCTTCAAGGACGAAACTAAAGATATTTTTCCCTTCTGATCACACAATCCAGGGAGAACATCATTTTCAGTAAACATTGATTTACTAAAGACTCCAGCAGTCAGAGAGTCCTAGTTTTAAATTACAAGTCGAGATGTGTTCACTTCGGATCCGATCGAATGAAAAGAACGATCGAGTATGACTACTATTAAAGGGCAAAGGGATCACATGTACATGTATATTGGGTAAATAAAAATATTTCAGAGTATGAATCCATTCTCGTGACTTCCTCTAGAACATAGTTATATAATTCCTTAAGTAATATGAAACTGAATTGCTTGCATTCTGGCGCAAATTGTTTTCACATAATTTCACAACGGTTGTAGATTCAGTAAGACATTATAGCGAGAGGCGCGATCATTCAACTATATTTTCGACGTGTGTACCGTTTTAGCTTTTATTCAATCTAGAATTAATTTCAAGATTTCTTTAAAAAAGCACTGTGCTAAACAGCTCTCATGGCGGGTTTTTTTGACTGTGGATTTGCCCGCGTGGCAGTGAAAGAGGGTTTCAAAACCAGCGATGGCAAACCTGAAATGGATAAGACCAAGAGGATGGAACGTTACCTTGCTCACTTCGGAGGTAAAAACGAGGACAATTTTAGAGTCAGTTAGAAAACATTTAATACTAGATCACTCTCATTAGTAAGCAACTTTAACAAGTGGCTGACGAAACCCGAGGAGAAACGCAAGTACTTTGAGCATTTTTCAAGCAAAGCTTGGTCAAAGCTTTCTGCAGTGCAGAGAGCTGTACATACAGTGAGCAACTGTAGAGCCTGTAAACTACAACACCAGTCGTTTCAAGAATTGTTTCCTGTACGATCACACCGTCTGAAGAAACAAAACATGACACACATTGCCGCTGGTGAGCTTAAAAAAAGGAAAATGTCAAGCCAACAAACACTGCTATTAAGGAAACAGCACACAACCTGTACAGTAAAATAAACCAGCCATTCAATCAGATTTTCAAACTAGATATTGATGAGGCCATAGCTAAAGTTCCTCAGCTGAAGTTGCAGCTCAAAAATAGTACAGCTGTCCAGAAAAAAGAACTTATGCAGAGATCATGCAGCACAAACACACAATTGAGGAGCATTGGAGCATTGGCAAGCCATGGATGTGACATCTTTATTGGGAACCCGTCAGTCATTTAGTCAGAGGAATAAACAACATAAAGCTCTCTTCTTTGTGAGCAAAAAGGAAGCTGTGGTAAGATCCAAAAAGAGGAAAGTCATGGAAGAAGCTGGTGAAAGAATTCCCAAACTCCATTCTCCTGATTCAACTTCAATAGACTTCTCAAAGATGGCCTATTGGGCACTATAAGATCCATCATCATGGAAAAGCCATGAATCAATTTTCACGGCCATGAAAAATTGCATATTGTGGTTTAGGTGAGAATATATAATGAACCTTGTAATTAGAGCAAAAATGCAGTAATAAAAGGTTATCATGTATCCCAAATGTTGCCAGAACTAGTGGTTTGTAGTTTAGGGTTAGCATCAGTCATAATACACGAATCGCGAATCTCGGCGCGCGGTGCATTGTTGGTAGGGTTCAAAAGTCCAAAGGGGAACGAAATACCAAAATGGCCGGCATGTTTACTTGTCTGTGCGTTCAGTTCCGATATATAAACTCGTCCCCTAACTAAATGAAGTAGTTTTTCTTAAAATCAAGGTAAAATCAAGACGAGTGTAATTGCCACTGATCATCTGGCGCTATTTTTCTAGGTAAGTAGAGTTTCTCGCATGAAATACGTTGTGTGTGGTCAACTTGCCGATGTCTACATGTATCTTTAGCTGACAGATTTGAGGCGCCATTACTCGTGATTTTTAGCGTTGTTTCAC
>JANVCJ010100499.1:0-17717 GCA_026413505.1 Epizoanthus ramosus
GTTATAACTCATTAGCATTAGATTCGGCGCATGAAAAGTTCGACGTCTGCAACGGGCCTTAGTTTCGCATTTACGATATTTTTCTTGTATTTGATATATTTCTTTGAATCGAAGGCTGTAGTACCTATAACTCGACATACTACGAGCTAGGAACTGTTTTTCCGCTCTGTTTCAAATTACAGTTTAAAACGTTTCTACAAGTCCTTGAAGGTTTAAATTAGAATTTTGAATGATGTTATTAGTGAGACGGAATTTCGTCTTACGTGCAGTTTTTATGGTTTCCACTGACAAAGTAGAATGTGAAGAGCGTGTACTGGCAAGCTTTTACATTAACATCAAAGGCCCTCCACAAAAAGAAGCCACAGCCACTGGCTGTTTGAGAATTGGTTCACTTTGGACATATGCTTTAGCACTGTAGGAGTATTATTTTGTAGGACTGATTCAAAACAAACATAAATATAATATTAAAGAGATGGATATATGGCTTTGTTGTTGTATCGCTTCGTGTGTTCTACTTACCTCAAACTGCACGTCTTTCTTATCTCCAGTTTGCCGTTTGCGGTAAAATTCCAGGATCGTTTTACCACCGGACTCAGTTGCTTTGGTGAGTTTGAAATCTTCTTGTGTGTCCAGATCAGGCTTGCCTATTTTTGTAGCGAACAAGTCCTAAGAACGATAAAAAAGAACATCAAGGATCAACGTTTGGTATATCAGGCCGATAACTTTCACTAAAATTACTGTAACTGATCTGGCATCAAGAAACACTTGTCTGCGATGTCTGCGACATGTCTACCGCATGTCTATGGTACATGCCCCAGTCACTGCCCCAGCACTGTCTGGCATGCTGCTTACGGCGCTTGCGGTTATATGGAAACCAGGCTTTAGGGACAACCCTGCTTATAAATAAGAATCTCCCAGGAAAACCACAAGGCCTCTGCCATTTTGTAATTTCAGTGCCCGAGAGCACTTTGCACATATGTATGTAACGTGAAGCAAATTTGCACCTTTGAATGGAAATAACATGGTGACATAAGCAGGTTGGGGAAGTGTGTGTAAAAATTATGAAGATTTCATTTGTACTATTTCCTAAATCACTTAAAGTATTGAAGTTGTTTTCATATTGTTAGGTTGTTAATTTGGTGCATACTGTTATGTTAGACTCCTACAGATTTTGTTATTTCATTGGAAAGAGACACAGAGGAACACAATGGCAGAAAGCTGCTCAATATTGAAAAGATAGTGTTTGAAAATGTACCAGCAAAGGTGGTAAGTGTATCTGAGGCCTACACTTGTCTTAACTGAGCATGTCCCCTTAACCCTACTTGGGCTGGGCAAGAGGGGCAGGGGGGGAGGGGGAATTGCTTCCCTAACTACTACATTTTCCAATGTTACTCCAAACGGGCAGAAGTGTCATCTTAAAACTTTCTGGCACTTCCTAAAATTTATCTGCTGCCAATTTAACGTTTCAGTTGTGGTTTTATCACCCACTCTGTTGTCATTGCAGCCATATTTTCAGTAACAGTTTTTTCAGAAATATATTTTTCATTGACTAAAACTAATTTCAGATTTTTAATAAATATTATAGTCAAAATTTTATGTCATTGTAAAATCCAAGATGGCAGCTTCAAAGTCCAAGATGGAAAAAATATAATATCATGTGTCAGCTGAATTCACTAACTATTGTTGGACTAAATAATAATTATTTGGTATTTGGTATTTGGCGTTTGATATATATATTATATAATAACTTTCATAATAAAGAAAATAAGGAATGAGACCAAAACAGCCTGGTCCAGGCTGTGTTAAAGTATTTTCTCATGTTCAATTTAGGAACAGTTAGTTAAAGTTACTGCCATGCGGACAGGAGTTCCCTATGACATGGAGAGACTGGCTGAACCTGTTGTGTACAATATAGGTAAGTATGAATAATATGATGGTAGAATGGGCCACAAAATACAAAATACCGAGTATACTCATGAAATATTTAACAAGAAACTCATCCTCAGAGACCTAGGGGCAGATCATCAGGTCGGCGGAAAAGCGAGGTGCGAAAGAGAGGGCAAGAGAGAGGGGAAGAAAAAATAAATTTAAAGTTCCTTTTTCTACTTTTCCTAACCCCTCTCTTTCACACCTCGCTTTTCCGCCAGCCCGCGCCTGACGATCTGCCCTTGGGTCTCCGAGGATGCAAGAAACTGTGCCTTATTGAATTAATGTTTATTAGAAAATGTCAGTCTTGAATACATCACAGTTTTTAGAATGTGCATGTATGTGGCTGTAGTATTAATTTGTAGATCTGTAGTAAAGTTTTACATTGAAACATTGGCTTTGCCAATAACTTCAGAGAATTAGTGGTGTACCAATGAATGTGATCACCAGTGTATATCTGCGATTCTCAGACTGTAAATCCTTTTCATGTTTGTTGTGCTGTATTTTGGTAATGAAATACATTGATTTCTTGCTCCAACATTGCATTAAGATGTGTGTGTTTGCAACCTTTGCAAGCTCATTTATAAACATTTCTTCGCCCCAGGTTAACAAGATTTCGTTCTATGACGTGGCTGCACACCAAGAGTTTAGCTGTACTTACTGCAGGGACAGATCCAGACCTTTTAGAAAGGGGGGAGTGGGGTCAGGCCCGTAGCCATCAGTTAGAGTTTGAAATTTTTGAAATTTGAGTCTCTGAGATGCCCTTTCCAGCGTTCTGGCGACTGGAAGTTGGCTTGAAATTATCTCGATCCTGTTTTATTTTCAAAATCTTTGAAGATTTACACAGCAGCATTTTGTCGCTGAAAAAAAAAATCTACTTTGGCTTGGCAAAAACAAGGGGAGGGGGTGTGCTAACCCCCTGGACCTTCCACCTCAATCCACAACTGTGCTGAAGTTACCAAGATTGTTGACTGAAATGTACTCCTGTTTGCTTCTATTCTGAAGCCCATCAACTATTTCATCTACTTCTTGAACTCTCAGTTTTTCTCCCAATATTTCAGATGTTTGCAGTAGATCTACAAATTGCTATGTCTCTAAGTGTGTTGTTGAATCATAGTACACCAATGTGAGGATATGCCATTCTGTCAGCTGAGGAGAAAAACAGCTAACTGTTAGCTCTCGGCCACAGTCTGCCACGTTAGGCCACGGTCAGCCACAGCCTGTGCTTATGATCAGAGACGGTCGGCCGTGGTCGGCCACGCTCAGTCGCAGTCAGTCAGACGAGAGTGGCTGACGGTGGTTGGTCCGACATCAAATCCTCAGCTGACACAATGGCATACCATAGCCAATGTCTATTTCCGTTTTAGTGTTGGAGACCCTGTACCTTGGCTTACCCCTGGAGGTGTGGAAGATGGGAGTGATTCTATTGCTGTGCATTGGATTTGTTATGAAACTCGCCGTGCCGTGGATGATTGAGTTCTTGTACAGAGAATGTGTCAAGGTGAAGAAAGTCAAGGAATGAGCATTCTATCAAGTCTATCACCACAGTGCTACAAATACTGTATCCAGTAACAGAGTATTCTTCCCGGAGTAGTGCACGTGGACATGGGTCTGCTTCTCTTGCTATACCCAACTGATCGTGTGTTGGATGATCGAGTTCTTATACTAAAGTTTATAAAAGTGAAGAAACCCAAGGGTTTGAACATCGTGATAGTAAAATACTACAGACACTGTACCTCGGGTTACCTCGGAGCTGTTGAAGATTATAGCGGATGATGCGGTTCTACACGTTACAGTCCTACGAATGTCCTCAATTCCAGGGTTTGGAATGGTATCCTTATCTTGAACTTGAACTTGTCTACGTTTTCCTCAAAAGACAAAAGTTTGAACACTTAAAAATAATTCTTCAAAATTGGCTCCCATCACACATTTCAAAAGTTTTTGTTTTCATAGATTGCCATCAGTTTGGAACATGTTAATATGGACGATGCTAAAGAAGCATTTTTGAAAGCATCTGTTTTCGATGAAAAGGGTAATAATTGTTTGCCATCATTTTAGATTAGACGATAGACGAATAAAAAAGGATGTATTTTCAAACGAACATATTTAGTCTGGAGAAAAACCTAAAAAAATTGCTATCAAGAACGTTTTCATATATCAGTAATGACTGTCGAACCCCAGGGCTGTGATATTTCGAACAAATGCATTCTCGCCGTCTTACTGGCACGGTCTGGCACGTGTGTCCAGAAACGCTGGATTGTCGACAGCCAGTCATGCATATTTTTGTTAGGTATTATTAGTGAAAATTTAACCAAGAAAATCAATCCATTTGTCACTTTGTCTTCCAGGTTATTTACTGGTAATGAATTATATTAGGGTATAGGGACTTCTCAGTAACCTTTACTGGCTATTAATTCCTACGTTCTCCACTTTTTGGAGATCTATATCGTATTTTTTGTAATTCCTGTATGTGGAAAATAGAACTGTTTTAACTTTGACTCGAGTGCTAGGCATCAGTTGTCAGATTATCAGTTTTAGCACTGTTTATACTCCAAAAAAGTATCCGGGATTTTTGATTGGCACCGTTGTTAGTTTTTTAGAGCCGATATTGTAAAATTCTGTGAACTTAAAGCGAAGAATTAGATATATAATTATTACCATAACAAAAAAATAGCTAGGCAGTCTAGGACTGCGTGTGGCTGCGTGTGACTGCTACATGTAGAAGACATTCATGTATAAAGGTAAACACAGTTGTGGGCAGAATTAAAAGTGATGAAATGTATTTTTTAAAGGCTGTACAACTAACCCCATTCTTGAAAATGTCCAATCAAATTGCCTAAATTGTTTTTAGTTATTCTGTGAAAAAATTATTGAATTAGCGTAAATCCTCGAGTTTTTATAGCCCATTGAAGTCTCTGAAATCTCTGAAAACATGCTTCACGAAACACGACATGTGGTCCGACTGCAAAACAATAGTGCGACTGACGTGCACCCAGGGTCTCGCGGATTGTGCAATGTACAAAGTTATATAGTATAGAGTCATATATGTGCGTTTCGAAGGGAACAAATTGCTCTAAATTCCTGCACGACGTGTTGTTGGATGGTCCAGTAACACTCCAAACTTAAAAGAACGTATTGCCTTTCATATTATCATGTAAATTGCAAATCATGACTCGGCTCCTGCTATACAAAGAAGAAAGAAATGGGTAGACTTTGTAACGTTGTGACGAGACCATGGTTTCCTACCGCCAGCTCCACAATTTGTTCGAAACATTTTATGTCCGATGAGCATCACAGATCGTCAGGAGGCAGTGTAACAAGGTCGCTTTCCAGCGACTGCATCAGTTCATGCAGCCGTTCAGCTCTGTGCAGCAAGAACACACGCTATAAATATTTTGTAGTCGATCGAGTGAATTTATAATTTTATACCACACTTAATACGCGATGTATCCAGATATTACATGGGTAGTAAAAAAACGGAATCGTGGCAATATTGAATGACACCTCTGTTATTGTATGTTGACTTGTAGTTCTCTTCATAATATATTTAAGTTTAACGAAACAGCAAAAAATGAAACAGAACGTGTTCATGCGAAGTACGATTTATTCTCATGAAATTATCAAAACAGCGGAGTAGTTCCATTATATCAGTCTGTCAATATATTGTCCGTACCATGCTTACTGAGGAACAAGCTATTTTTCATCTGCTAATGATTCATCGACATACGCGATAAGATGGTGAAGATCTTTAGGATCGAGCGAGACTATCGACTGCCAATCTTCGTTTTCGTCGACTCAACTTGTGCAGCAACAGACTCCGAACACACTCCGAACACACTCCGAACACAAACCTCGCTAGCGCTCGTCATTCGCCGCCGGGCCGCGTCGTGCGCATACGATTTTTGGTATGCGCACGCGCATCCAAAAATCATATGCGCACGCGCATCCGAAAGTAGTATGCGCACGCGCATCCAAAAATCGTATGCGCACGCGCATATAAAAGTCGTATGCGCACGCGCATATAAAAGTCGTATGCGCACGCGCATCTAGAAGTCGTTTGCACACGCGCTTCAGAAAATCATATGCGCACGCGCACCCGAAAATCGTGTAGCCTATTGTCCGTTGCCACAAGTGTAGCACATTTCTTATTTGTCACAGGTGGAAAGTTTCCGTTTCGCCAGATACCCATTCTGGAAGTAGATGGAACTACACTAGCTCAGGCCAGGACGATTCTGAGATATGTTGCAAGAGAATTTGGTAAGTGAACAATACTGATACCACATGATGACCATTTGTACACTTCGTGGCGACTAACTCGGTCATGTTTAATGGTGTTGACCTTAGTATTTCACTGTAATGTCTATCTCCAGCTAATTCAGTTAGTTGGATAGCGTGACGTCATAATTGCAATCACTACTTATCACTACTATTGTGTTGGAATCTTTGCCTCCAGTTACAGACATTCACCTCTGTTTCCAACACGAGAAGTGAGCTCTACACGGGGGACTTAAAAGAACCTACACACTTATCGATAATAATAATAATAATAATAATAATAATAATAATAATAATAATAACGCTTTATTTAACAGTATTTCCATTAAAAATATGGTTCTTCACCTGTTAAAATTACATTAATGTGAAAATAAGAAGCTTATAAGAAGATATTTACAATTTAATAAGAGTAGGGTAGTGATCCCGGTGTTGTGCCCTGTATCTCCACTGTAATTATTGTAAAGCGCATCGAGACATATGTAGGATGTGCAATATAAGCACCATCATTTATTTATTTTTATCAGTTAATCTAATTTTATTAAACTCAAAGCGTTATCTGTGACGTCACAAGACTGCCATTGTGAATTTGAACAGCCGTCATCTTGGCTTTTTAAACGACGTCATAAAGTTGTCAAGAGCATCCCATTCGATTCAAAATTGCTGAAAAACTTCCTTAATGTGCAATCTATAATTGCAAAATTAAAGCAACAAAAGCAGCAAAACGTCATACGAAATATTTACAGAACGAAATTGGCCTGACCACTACTCCAGAATTTGGTTGTCATGGCAACAGGTTAATTAGAGGTGATGTATTGATTATACCAAATTGTTTCCTGATACATTTTGGAAAAAGTCGTGAAACGAAATTGGTGTAGGTACAACCGTTTTGGAAAGGGATTATAATGTCTGCGCAGGTGCATTGCCTCCTCCCCTCCAGCCTGTATATCTAAATCTAAATCTAAATATGGTTTAGTCGGCAAAATCCCGAGGACATCACGCCAACTGTTAACTGTATAAGGCTAAGAAACTACGAAACTACTTCGTCTGACTCGTATTCCAATATTAGCTAAACATAGAACACGTATTTGATTCCCGACAATTGTTTCATTTACTTGTATTCTAACTTAACATTATAAATATATATCCTACTTTTAGGTTTGGCCCCAACAGACAGTTTGCTGCTGGCTAAATCTGAGATGATCATTGACAAAGTGCTGGAATTGGAAAACGAGTCGATATTAGAGATAAAGGAAGAAAACGGGGCCGCCAGGAAGGTAAACAGTCATTTATACAAGCCTGTACGAACACTCAGTTCCAGAAAAAACGGACCTTTTACAGAAACCCTGTTTTAATCTTTAGACCTTTGGTTTGTGCGCATTTAAAATTGCCGCACCACTGATTTGTAGAACCGCCTTCCACTATTTATCAAGAACAGTGCCAATGTAAACAGTTTAAATATCTTTTAGAATTTGCAGCAGCGCCTTAGAAGCCAACAAAAGGTGCTATAGAAATTATTTATTATTATTATTATTATTATTATTATTATTATTATCATTATATGATGTTATTATTTGGCGCATGACCAAACTGGACGAGGCAAAGTTAGACTCCTTCCAACACAAATGTCTACGAAGGATATTGAAAATCTGCTGGCCGATGAAAGTAAGCAACGAAGAAATTAGAAGAACCGGAGTAGAGACAGTAAGCGAACAGGTATGGAGGCGAAGATGTAAGTGGATAGGGCATATACGCCGCTCTCATAATGCGCGGGGATTGGGACCGACAACAGAACCGCGCATCAAAACGAGGCCACCCGGTCGTCACGCTGAACTAAAACATGGCGTCTTGCGATGTGTGTAGTGTTTCTCCCGTTTCTCTAGACGAAACTGATATCCCTGGAGCGTCTCTCTCACACTCGATCGATCAAAGCGAACGCTACACTGATGCGAAGACTGGGTGGCCTCGTTCTCATGCCAAACTCGTTACCAGTCCCCGAGTTACGCCCGGTCCCGACGCCATTATGAGAGCGGCGTATTCTACGAATGAAAGTTGATGAGAACCCACGCATCGCACTATCGTGGGCACCAGAGGGCAAGCGCAGACGAGTGAGGCCAAGGGAATATTGGAGGCAGACGGTTGAAAGAAAGTTGACACAATTGGGATTTCAATCTTGTACGGAGACAGCTAACACCGCAAGATACGCTCAAGCATAGCATCAACAACAACAACAACAACAACTTTATTTGTACTTGAAGTTTTTTTACAAGTTATTACATTGTATAGTTATAGTATTTATGTCAGGAACGAAAGTACAGGAATATTATTTAATATAATATTTAAGTTCAAAAATAAAATTATTTCATATAAAAATGTGGTCACTTACGTTTGTGATTATCTGCATCATACTACAAGAACACAAACAAAAATATACCATTAGTTGACAATTGAAATACAAATATATCAATAACAAACATTTGTGTCACTGTATGTCCATTATTTATACAATGTCATGTAAGTTGTGCTCAAACTTACACTGACAAAATATTTAACATGTCAGACAAAGTGGGAACACAGAAAAATTTGTAGAACATTTCTGTACATAATTATCAACATGAAATATTTACAAAACTCAACCTGTACATTCACTGAATAGACTGAGATAGAAAATAATATTAATTGAATGTTTCAAAGA
This sequence comes from Epizoanthus ramosus, assembly GCA_026413505.1. NCBI lineage: Eukaryota > Metazoa > Cnidaria > Anthozoa > Zoantharia > Epizoanthidae > Epizoanthus > Epizoanthus ramosus. The sequence continues at coordinate 8,894 of JANVCJ010100499.1, forward strand.
TATTTACTTTCCTTATCATCACGATGTTATTGTCAGTGGACAGCCTTTATCACAATTATTTATATCTCAGAAATGACAATGCAATGTAAAGTCTACATACCCAATGACATATCAATAATCTCATAAATATTTTACCATTTCTTTGGCAACGTACCATTAACAAATGGCATGGTTCCCAACAGGAGGTATACATGTAAACCATTCGTTACAGTGCAACAATATACCAGTCCATGGTTACAGTCAATTTATTTATATGGAATTTGATTTTGTCTCTAGATACAGTAGCTCAAAATTATTATGAATAGCCAATTACAAAATAAAATGATTGATGACAGAATTATTACTTCAATCTCTGAAAGCTCCCAACATGTGCACTGCCAACAGTCAAGAATCTGTTTAACTACCTGTAGTTACCTATAACCACAAACTGTGCAAAAGGCTGCTGAATGCAGAGGGTACACAGACTCTAGAGTATTTGCAGGCCGGGGAGATCAAACAAGCACTGCACCTTTGTTTGCTTTATTTGCATCAGTCTTTCTTGCTCTGTCTTTTTTCTTATTTTTTGCCATGTCAAACAAATTTACAAGCCTGGGTCTGTAGCAGGCCTATAGGCTGGGTACACCCCTAGAACATTAACTACTAGGTACTATGTATCATTCAATAATTCTATTATCTAGATCTTGAAATCAGTGTTCTTGGTACATCACCCTGCAGATCTGCTTGCTATCTGATCTGTTCAATGTGCATGTACACACAGATAGACCATGCAGATCATATTGGCCAAAAGTCTTAATAGGCAGGCCTTAGAATGTAGACTACAGTATCTGGTTAAAGGGACAGATTCACAGATTCACAGATTCACATGTACATGTATGCACTAGTTAATAAAATAAATTTCTGAGTTTTGAAATTAACACTATTTTACATTCTATATACATGTACATTATTAATCAGGCAGCAGAGAAAAGTAGGTCACTAAACTTTACCATAAAGCATTTTAAAAATAAACAGCTTTGGCAATATGTATGATATTTCTAGCCCTAAGCCCAGCTATTTCCTCTCACATGCAACTGGCTAATAAAACAGTACCCAAGAATGAACCCTGCAGGATAGTGCCGTTCGAAGTTGTCCCATTGCTTCCCAACTGTCTGGTCGTTATGAGATAATTCAGACAAGAAATCTTACTGGATTTTTTATAATATATAATGTAGTCACAGGCTTGGACAGCAATACTCTCAATAATAAACGGACATATATGACCAATGGACAAACCTCTTTCTTTTTCTCATGATGTAGCCTTCCTATCAGATCTTTCACAGTATCAATCTCCTCCTTCATTTCCTCGTCATCACTCTGCTGATATGAAAACAAAGTTCTAAGCTCAACACAATACAGATTGAGATATTACACTAGTTCCTACTTTCCTTACATTTTTGCATTTATAAAAGTAACTGTACATGTAGTAAGAAATTAATACTTATATATTATCTTGCCTTAACTTACCATTTATTACTCACGGTATATGTAGGTTATAATATGCAGTTGATTAAAATGAGGAACATATTATGATCAGTGTTGTCAAAATAATTAAAAGAAATGTTACAAATTAAATAGTTTGGGCAAGCAACTTAAAACATATTACCATATATAGCTAACTTATTTGACTGACTTTTCATTAATTTAAATATGATAATATGACTTGTACATGTAAATATTTGTATAGAAAATAAAATAAAGAAAAACACAGTCAACTGCTGCACAGAACACTTCCTGCAGAGCATCACATTTGTGGTTCAACCAAAGCATTTGTAAACATTGGAGCAGACAGTTTTGTAGACAGACTAACATGATAAATATGGCTGTAAGTTGGAACAGCCACAATTCTACTGAGTGATTAATAAGAATAATAAATAAAATTAATTATTTTGTGCAAATTGTGATTGGTACAAGCTGAATGACAGCTTTTTTAATGTATAATATGCAAATACATGACTGTAGCACTAATAATTAAAAGTGATCTGGAATTCTTTCACACTCAAATATTTCCCACAGCAACAAAATATACTCTCTTCTCATTATATATTTTAAAAACCTGTATGATTGGATTTGACTGAAATAAGTCAGAAAATCTGTGTGGAATAAGAAATAAAAACATTTCTTGTTGTTCATGTAACATATACATAATATATTGTAGATGATAAACATGATCCTAGTTAAGTTTTTGATACCTTGACCAGTTTTCTCTGTATACAGGTAAAAATTAATTAGTGCTTTATTGCTTTAAATTTAATATTGCCACATTTCAAGCCCTGAACTTGGCACTGTCTTCTGAAGAGGTGACAAACATTGGTTTTAATAATATTAATTTATAATAATTTAATAATAAATTAGTAAATTATATAATAATTAATAATAATTATAATAATAATTTTAAATTAAATTCTCCATATAAAATGTTTAAAATGATATACACGGTAAAATATTTTCAAATAATTTATTTATATAAAAAAAACATTTACAACCACCTTGGCCATCATCAGGTGTATACTGATAGAAGAGTATCTACATTCAGTTGGCATCATATATTAAGCTAAAAATTGAAACAAAAGCTATATGATAAGTTATTCCCTTTTAAGGCAATGTTCAGAAAAATTAATGGTGGAAAGCAATTACTTGTTTGTTTAGGTCTAGACATGGTAATGTTTTAATTTAGCATATGAATGCATTTTATATCACTTCTAAGTATTCTCCTGTAGCACCAAGAGCTAAAAAATGCTTGCAAGGTATTTTCAGGAATTTCCAGGAATTTTCCTGGATTTTTATGCCTCGAGTGTTTAGAATTCTTGCATGTATCTTCATGCTTTGTTTATATCATTATAAAATTTATGCATTAAGTGTTTTTGAACTATTACAAAATTTTGCAAAATGCGTTATTTAATATAAAGTTTATTATTATTATTATTACTATTATTATTATTGTTATTATTATTATTATTATCCTCGTCATCATTATCAGTGGTATACTAAATTTGACAAGTGATTGACTTTGTCTTTCAGTTTCAATATTATTGCTTTGAATTGTTCTGCTTTGTTCAAACTTCACCCATATGTGAACTCCAGAAATGAAATAAAAAGGGAGTGCCCAAAAGGCATGCAAACTGAGCACTGACATATGACAAGCCAAAGTACCCCTATTTTAATTTAGGGTATTTTGTGTTATTAACTAAGATGGTCCCCACCTATTTTCCATTGTCTTACACCACCAAATTTAACAAATGGTTTACTCACACACCACAGCAGTTTACTGCCAGCTGTCATGACCTCATGTTTAAGTAACTCTTCTTCTTATAGGCAATTCTTGTTTCATGGTTACTACGGTTGTCATGGCAACCATATAGGGCCTCAAATGCGCCTTATTCTTGACATTGAATCAACATTTTGTTAAAAACGAGCACGGTGACCACCAATTTTTATTGTTTTATTCTTATTGGCATTAAGAGAAGAAACTTTTCGGTAGATGCCTGCAAGGTTTTAATTAAAAATCAGAATCTCACATTAAAAGACTTAGGAAAAGTGTTTGGATAGTGTAAGCTCCTCAGATGAGCATTTTTGCTCTTGAGCAAATGCCACAATGTCAGAGATGTAAACTCTCATGCATAAGGGCGCGACACTCACGCATTTGAGGGTCATCTCACGCTCTCACGCATTCGGCACGAGACTCACACATTTGAGGGTAACCTCACGCTCTCACGCATCCAGTAATAAAGACCAAATAAAGTAAATATTTGTTTACTATTTGTAGACATCTGCCAGAAATGAGCAGCAACTGCCAAATAAAGTTCACAAAAAATACTCCATAATTGAAAAGATACATTTCCTTTGTGCTTCGACTGCATTTAGTTGCTGAAAATGCACCAGAGAGTGTTCTTTGCCCTCAGACCACTCTAGCAGCTCGCGCTCAATAAATCTCACTCATACCAAAATCCAATATATTCATTATACTGTGCTTTGTACATTTCATAAAGACTGGTATTTTAAATAGCTAACTGAACAGCCCAATAGTTAGTAATTAGATAGTTTCAAATAGCATTTAATAGTTCTTTACTATTTAATTAGAACACCATAGAATATTTTTTTGTGGGTTTACTCTGTATATTTGGGGTAGCTTATTTTTTGTGTGGGGCGGGAGGGGGGTGACTTTAATGATTGAGGATTTTTCGGTCTTGAAAATGGTCAGCCAGAAGTATAAGCCAATATATGGGCTTATGTATCTTAGGTTGGACTTCAGAAGTACTTTAATTTGCATTTAAATTTTTTTGGGATTTTTTTTTCAGGGGGGATAAATTACGATCGGGGGGGGGGCTTTTTATCGGAAGTTTGCAATATTATAATAAAATTGTCTATCAGTAAGAAGTGCAACAGTGGCTTCAATTAGCACTTTAATACTGTAAGTTGCATATGTCTCTGCCTACCCTCAATATATAGTTGTCATAATGTATATTCTGTTCAATTCATCTGATTCATTCATTCATTAATTCAAACATTCATATATAACACAACAGGATGCCAAATTAACTAATGGTGAAGCTGCTAATCTTATGTAGATAACCAGTAAATTGCAACAGAAATTTACAATTATAATTATGTCTCAGTTACATCATTCATGGCTCAGTTGCCATCTGCCGGTTATGTGCCTTTCGATGTCAAAAAAGATAAGCCATGAGATTTTTTAACATCCACTCTGAATTAGTTTGCTGGTGCAGTTTATCAAATGGTTATAATTAACATGGCTTGAATTATGTGAAGATTAATTACAGTACTGCATTTCATGACTATGCTATATATACAAGTGATACATAACTTACAGTACTACATGTATATAAATATTAAGCAGAATTTTAAGCAAAGTGTTAAATTAATGTACAGAACTGATATGTGAAAAATTGTGTCAGAACACTCTACCCCTTATATTGTAGCATGTACAACTGGTGTGTTCTCAGTTTCCATGCTTCAGTCTAGTTTATATAGATATGTACTGTAGTGGAAGAGCAGTTAATACATGTATATGATAAATGATTGATCACTAAATATTACCAGTTGATGCAAATTTGTTTGTTTCAAAGTCAGCAATAAACACTGTCCAGTTTATATAAATATATACTTAGATTGATGATAACAATATATCTGAACAGAAAAACTAATTAATTGGGCAAGTAAAGTTTCAGAATAATGTGTGTCATAAAGTTATTGTCACAATGAATCCAAAATGATGAGATGAAATGTTCAGGATACAAAATTTTAATGTCACCTGCTGAAACATAAATACATGACTGTATATTAATTATAATATGTTACTTTGAATTCTTAAAAGCGTCAACATAAATTGCTAGTTTTGATGTTCACTACTGTAATTACTGATAATAGTGCAACTATAAAATTAATGAACCTGTTTCCCTGCTAACATATACTTTTGGCATCAAAATTACACCTGTCCAAATCATTTGAAAGTACTAATTAATTGCAGAAATTATAACAGCAGTCACAATTCCATGAAATCTCCAAAAAATATTAAAGATAATAATAAATATATATTCAGCTAATTCAAAAGCTACATGTACATGTAGGATAGTTTTATAGCACAATCTGAGATGCGGCATAAAATTAGACTGTTTCATTTCCAAATGTTACAATTATTAATACTGGCTATCACAAAACTGTTTATAATAAAATATTGTACCAGATGGTTAATTAAATGTTCTGTTAATGTAAGAAACTAAGAATGATTTGATACAAAACACAAAAATCATATATATATTTAGACATTCATATACATGTACAAGAGTCTAAAGCCATATAATCATTATGTAGGTCTGCATGCAGCCATGTAGTGACAGTATTTAATATTTATTTATATAATTATATAGCTGACTATATACATGTACATGAAGTGGGCGAACCAGAATATATATTAATCTAATTGGCAACAGTGTCGAAAAGAGCTTGATGCAGTAGCTTATTTATATATAAATAAAATAATATAATTATAAATATTATGTCAGTTATTCATGTATATGAATATAACTGTATTAAATAAATATAAATTATACCACTCAGATTAATACTACTAACATGAACTAACATATATACATGTAAGCTACTGTAGAACATAAATCAAACCTGTATGCCAGTAGATATGCAAAAATCACAGTTTGGCACTTTTCAATTACAAACTGAAAACCATATGATACATGTATGTCACAAATCAAACAACTTAATGCCAGTATAAAAAAACTGATAATGGAGACACAACCAGCACCAGAACTGTACAACAGAGTATCAAACACAGTCACTCAGTTTTAAAACTGAACTTGAATTTACCAGTTATATCTAATGTAAGTCTGTTGTTTAACTTACAAATTCAGTTCCTTCCCACAAATTACGTTGATAAACTGAAGAACTGTGATTACTATGCAGCAAGTTGGCCATGCTTTGTGCTAAGTGTATCTGTGCTTCTTGTAGTTGCTTCTGAATAACAGTTTTATCCAACAGAGATTTCTCCATCATGCCACTACAGACACAACAGACAGAGTGAGCCCACTAAGATGTCCCTAAGGGCACAGTCTAGGACCACCAATGATACGAATTTGAAGTAAAATGATATTTCCTTATCAACAATAATGTTTATGCATGGTTCTTACCTTTATATTTATGCCTGTGACACAGATAAAGACCATTATGTTACTGATAAAGCCACAATAAAATATCTACAGGTAGTTAAATCACAGTTTTAGCCACAGGTGCTGAGAATTAATGGAACTGAAACTGAATTAACTTGACTGCACTTTCATATGTAGTGTGTACTTAAAGTTCTCTGCTGTTATTCCTTTACATGTGTTAGAGGACAACAAATTAATTATCTACCAGACAATGTTCAGATTCATAATGAACTGGTGCAGGTCTATGTGTATGATACTGGGTCAAGCCTCAATTCAGATTGTTTATGCCTAGGCCTGTACATGGTAAAGGATGCCAAATGAATATTTTTGGCAGGAATTAAGTACATGTAACTAAAGAATAATGCTTTGACAAACTCTAGAAGCTTTGACAAGCTAAAAGCTTTCACATTAATAAGTGATCTGATTTCCTGTTTCACAAAATGTGGAAATTTGCATTAAGAGCTGATGAAATTAGTTCTCCTTTATAATTATACCATTTTGACAAGTACATGTGAATTAAATGACACAGAATTAATTAATATTAATGTTTTTCTAGCATCTGATGACACAGCTGTAGGGATGTTAATTCTTATGAATGTCCAGTGTATTTCATACAAAAATACTGTGCTAACAATGTATGATACTACACTAATTTCACAACTAATTAGTCCAGAAACTAAAATGTATTATAATTTAATTAAACTGGTTTTAATCAGGCAATCAGTTGGACTGAGTCATCAAAATAATTATAATGGATTTTTTAGCTTATAGAGTGTTGTTGTTAATTTCCTTAGTTCCTGTTGGTTTAATTATATTTATATTTATTATAAGTTCAAAACAGAGAGCTCTATTCAGACATGACTCGCAAGAACTAGGAAAGACAATCTGAGAGCTTCAAAATTAACCCCAAGTGGCTGTGCTGTTCTAGAGAGCTCACCAAAGTGCAGGAAATAATAGATTAACTTAAAATTAAATCAACAGGTATTTGAACAACAATCAGAAACCACAAAGCAAAACATTGCATACTGTATTAGTTAAATGAAGGCATTAGTACACAATTGCAATTCAATATAATCATACATGAATTCAAAAACTATTATAAATACACACCAAGTTAAGGCACTGCTTTTGCATGTGGTTCCAGTTCCAACTGCATTATGATAGATCCCTTATAATTATCTAATGACTAATCATTTATTAAATGCCAAACTAATAAATTATTAATAATAAATTCTAATTATAACAATTCCGAAATAAAGATAATAATATTATTTATCTACGGTATACTGAGCAAATTCAACATACATTAAAATCAAAAATGCATCTTGTAACATACGAAAGTGAACAAAATACAGACGGAGGTGACTCTAGCTAATTGACCTTAACAGCCAACACTTGGATTTAAGTGAATTGATGATAATTCGATCACATCCAATTTTCACTTCAGATTACAACAGCTCAATACAGTCTACTTTGCTAGTGCAAACTTTCCCTGATTCCAGTTCATCAACCTTTAACCCCTTCAATGAACTGGGCCCAGAGAAAATATATTATGCACACATTAATTTAAATATGTTAAAGTGGTATACTTCTTCCTACCAATCAAATTACACACTAGTGTAACTAGTCAGTTATAATTTGCATAATAACTATGTAATTTTTCCCTTAATAATTACAATATAAATACGGATGACTCAGCTACCGTAGATGGGATAAGCTGCATGTAGAGATGAGATCACAGACCACAACACTGGTATTAGCCTACTCTTGTCTACAAATACGTGACTGGGTTCTTTTTAGTCCCCCGGCAATAGAACGTCGAGAGATTAGTTAGACCAATGGCTTAACATCCCTGTCCACGGACAGTGTGGCGAAAGAAGGTTGCACAAATTCAACCCTCAGGAAAGGCGGGAATTGAACCTGGGACCTTCTGGTTTAAAAGAGTTGGAGACCTTACCAACTGAGCCAACCACACAGCTCTCACTCTATAATGTCTATAATATACATGTATAATTATTATTATAAAATAGCGAAGATATAACGCGCGCTCTGATTGGCTAACAGATGGCAAAATGAGTGTTTATATCAGAGGATAAAGACACTCTAGA
>JANVCJ010100610.1:0-27750 GCA_026413505.1 Epizoanthus ramosus
AATGCCAATGCCAATGCCAATGCCAATGCCAATGCCAATGCCAATGCCAATGCCAATGCCAATGTTAATGTTAATGTTATTGTTATTGTTAAATCGTGTTATTGTTCGTGTTCTGCTCGTGTTCGTGTTCTTGTCCGTGTTCGATTTCGATTTTGTGTTCGCGTTCGTGGTCGTTTACGCTTGCGTTTGCGTTCCCACATGCCCGTTTTTCATGAAGATGGTATGTGTGCATGTGCGTATGTGTTTAAGTAGAAAGAGTTTCGAAGGCTATTCTGTAGCTAAATATAAATGTAATGTAGTTATCTGGCTTAAATGTCCCTAGTTACAAAGTATAAGAACAAATATATGCTACATCTAAATCTGCATCAGAAAAGACCAAGAACCTACTTAGATATTGACCGTTGAATTTCTTCTACCTTATATGATCTACTAGTAATATCATCAGTGAGACTATTCCATTACGTACTTGCACGACAAGGTGAAATGAAATACACGAGAGAAATATTTGTAAGAACAATGACCAAGTTACTGATAGTATTTACTATTTACTCGTATTTTTTTCCTGTCTTGCAGGCAATTTTTCAAATTGCTGATTATGGACAAAGCAAGAGGCCATCTCTTTCAGTTCTCAGTATCCTTGGTGACGGCTCCTCCCTGCTGCATGTTCAACCAAAACAAATCTTCTACATTGAATACCAGGAGGCAACTCTGAGACGATCCTTCCCCAAAGTCAACTTCAAGGTCGATTACAGTGCTGAGCTTGTTGTGGTCTCTGATTTCCACATATCTGGGAACAAAACACCAACATTTCAGCTTGATGGCCGTCTTACCGGCGTATCAAATCTTACCCTAACCGAGGAACGAGTGATGCAGATCGGGGAAAACGCCAGTAATGCTCTTATTAAGAATCGTACTTACATTGCTGCACCCACCGACGGAAAGCTTACATTTGGAGTAGTCAACATGGAAGCCAGCTCAAAAATGATTTTCGCAAATCGTATGGACCTTGGAACAGATGTTATTTCAATGCGACAGCGATCTCTCCTCTCAGCAAAATCGATGCTAATTTCCCTCAAGGAAGCGCATTTGGAGGGTGGCTCAAGTGTAATAACATCCGGCCAAGGACCTGAGGGCGGAAGTGGCCTGGGTGCTGGTGTAAATGGCAGCAATGTGGGATCTGGAGCTGGTCACGGTGGTCAAGGCGGACCCAGTACAAAGAGCTCTGGTGGTGCGGGGTATGGCTCCTTTACGTACCCGGTGCACCCGGGGAGTGGCGGTGGGCAGGGTACCGGGGGATCAGGAGGAGGAGCAGGTGGAAGTACAATAAAGGTAAGTACGCTGAGCTCTAATGATGTTAATAATAATAATAATAATACTTATATATATTTATATTTACAAAGCGCATCTTTCATACAATGTTCAGTTGCGCTGAGCCTCATCTACAAAGTCAAATTTCTAGCTGGTTCCATGTCAACAACTGTGATTTGGGTTTTTCAAAAAGAATGTCTTTCTTCAGACTTTGCTTTATTCTCTATTGTAATAGTTCATGTTTCAGGTAATTGGGAAGTCTGTTACGCTTTTCGGTCTAACCTGATGATGATGATAATAATAATAATAATAATACTAATAATAATAATAATATAATTTGTATAGTGCTAATAAATAGACATTTGATCGTTCCACTAGTTCTGACGATTGGTTGCCGATCTATTATTCATTTATAGGAAAACTGTGTTTGTATTGTTTGACTACAAAACAATACAAAAACAGTTTTCCTATAAATGGGAAAAATGTTTTTGTATTGTTTGACTACATTTTATTTTTTTTAACTAATCAGATTAATGTGGGTCACTCGATGCACCTGGACGGCACCATAGAGAGCAACGGCCAGCCTGGCAGCAGTAATGGCGGCGGAGGTAGTGGCGGGAGCATCCTTATTGAGACCATTTTGTTCTCTGGTCACGGCACAATCGCTGTTAACGGAGGGAACGGTAACGGCGGCGGTGGAGGCGGAGCCGGCGGTCGCATAGCCGTCCACGTGGCCTGGTTGCGTGAATATGCAGGTTGGCAAAGTGGTTGGATTTTAACATTTGCTGTTTTACGATAACTTTGGGGACCTTAAAATATCGACCAATCAGTGACCTTCGAGTTAATTGGCACGCCTGGGATTGGTTGATTGGGGCCGTGAAACCAGACACTGCCCTCGGTCTTAACCCCTTAAGACTAGTTGAACAAACTTTAATCAATGTATGAATAATTTACATTTATGCAATCATTTTGGGGTTAAATAATTTATCATAACTTATTTTGCTGCATAGAGGTGCCAATTACACAGTCTGGGTTGTCGTATACTAGCATTTCATTTTCTGAAGTAAAATAGGTTAACGAAAGGGGGCGGGGTGATACCATGTGGGGATCTAACTCCCTAACCTGGGGTGTTCTGTTGTATATTTATTGTGTTGTGTTGTGTTGTGTTGTGTTGTGTTGTGTTGTGTTGTGTCGTGTCGTGTCGTGTTATGTTGTATTGTGATGTGTTAACCAGAGGTGAAAATACAACAACAAGAACTTTTATTGGTACGTAGCACGTAGTATACAAATACTCCGAGCAGTTGACTGGGGCTGAGGCTACATTAATGGTTTTCAGGTTGCTGCATGTTTTGGTTGATGACTTGGTCCATAATTATTGGAGGGACTGGTTAGAAAAGTCGGCGAGTTCTTTGTTGTTTGTTTTCTATATCCTTTGTTTGCTGGCCTTGACCCTGTACAAAACACAAAAAGTTTTGAAATGCAAATGAACTACTATCCAATAGAAATATTTTGACTCACACGTAGTACAAAACAATGTACAAGGTCACGGTTCGTTCAACATAAAACAAAGCAGCTTTGTACATCGCTTTTGTAGTTTACAAACCTTCCTAACCAGTTAGTTCTAACAACTATGACCTGTCCAATTACCTTTCTTTAATCTGTATATAATGTATTTATTTAATGGTACGAATTAAACCTTGAACTTTGAGCCACCAGCACCACCTCTTCTACCACCACCACAACCGTCACCCGGCTTTATATTTTATAACTAATACATTCAATCATTCATTTCACGTTGTTATCACATTCAAGCTATGTGAAATATCTCGGAGCTTGGACTTTAATACAGGGGCTATGTCACGGCTATTTCAAGACATTTTTATGATGTACGAAATTCTCAACAAATCACAGGAAATCTAAAAATAACAGGTTACCGTGGAAGAAAAACACAAGAGAGATGATGATAAGTTAAAGGAACGTGGATGGTTAAAATTGGGGAAGATTAAAACGGATTACAAACTCTCAATTTAATTTCGGTCGAGGCTAGACATTAAATCCGTTCGTTCTCAAAATTGTTTTTCTTGTATTTACACGCTTTCGGATTTTACACTATATAACCATTTAACCATTTCTTGTCATCCTGTTGACATTGAAGGTTTTGTTCCTGACGTGACTTGAGAGCATGCGTATTACCATGACATCAGTAGCCCTTTAACTGTATAATAATCGCTTTACAGAAGTGCGCAGACCGCTGGCCTGGTACCCACTAAACTCCGTCACCAAGGGTCATGACGTCACACCCAACAAGAACCCAACTGGTCGTGTGTACAACTTGCGCCAGGCTCCAGGCCCCGATGGTCTTCCCAACGGCGCCTACCAGTTCCCTGGAAACCGCAAAGGATTTATATTCATACCGAACCGAAGAAAACTTGATGCTCGCAACTCCATTACAATTGTCATGTGGGTTCGTCCGGAGCGTGCTGGACCAATCTTCCACTATCAGCCACGTGGCTGGGGAACGCACCTTTGGATGACCAGAAGCAATGAGCTCTTCGCTCGCTTTGTTCCGCGCTCAAGAAAGCCCATAAAGTTTGTCAAGAGCAGAAAGGTAAAGTTGAATTTCCACGGCGGCAAAGATTTGTATTTTGAAGTTGAAACGCTGGGGTATATTTTCGATTTTTGGCGTCTTTAAAATGTTTGCATGCCGAGTTGTGCGCAATGTGTACATTAACGAGAGATTTCTCTTTAGTTTTCTAAAGTTTGAAGTCAAAAGGTATCGCGTTATCGTTATCACTATTGTTACTACGATTATTAAAATGCAACCCATCCAGATCAAATGTCTTGTCTGGAGTTTAGCATGTTTAGAGTTTGGGTTTCCTTGATTATACGGGTCAAACCTTCAATCTGTAGTTGCGTTAATGATTAAAGTTTAAACATAGCCCATAGGCCTGCAGGCCCGGACCGCAAATTTACACGGCAAAAAATAACAAAAAAAATTAAGCAAACGAAGGTGCAGCACTCATTTGATCTCTGTCTGGGTACACCCCCGATGTTTGTTACTCCACCAGGACGGTATCCGGAATGTGCGAATATGTAGTGGGGCGAACATTCCGTAATTCCACCAGGACAGATCTGAATCCCTATAAAACAAATCGTGGTAATCATGGCGTAGCAATAAAGGAAAATTATTTTCCCACGGAAAATAAGTTGTGTTATGCATCTTGTGATTCTAGTCCCTGACCGGGTAACTACACTTCATCCGGGAAATCAAGTGTCGATCTATCTTCCCGATTCGAGGTGAGGAACGGCCAACTTTTCTCGACACACCTCTCCACTGCTTCATAACCGATGTTGCTTCCTCACCTTGTCGGGGATATTTCGTCATTGGAGAAAACTTGCTATCTTGAATTCCTTGGATTGAGAATAAACACTGACTCACTAACTCAGAAAGTGGCCAAAAAATGACAATTTTAAAATTGTGGTAAATCATGGTTCCTCTTCCCAGTAGTGAAAAGCACTTCAGAATTTATGTAGTATAGTTAGCACAACGAGCAAGAAGTATTTGGGTGTTTTCGTACGTTTGCTGATTAAGTTAGTGAATGATTTTAAAAACTACACTTTAATTAACCATTTCAAACTCATCGATAACAGATTAAACCCTACACTTGGAATTACATCGCCGCCACTTACGATCAGAGGAAGGGCGTGGCCACTCTGTGGCGCGATGCTGTACCACTCGTGCAAAGGAAGGTGGGAAGAGTGAGGCTGGCTACCAATGCCCCTGTTATCATTGGCCAGAAGCCCGGTGACCGTAGGGCGTTCAAGGGACGAATTGCCTGTATTATGCTCTTTGATAGAGCACTAACTGGACCACAAATTCGAACAATCAAAAAGATATGTTTCAGAAGAAGTAAGTAAAATTTTAAATTTTAAATTGCACTTATTAATTTTCAAGGTTTAAATTATATACCTCTAAATTATCTATGCCATACTCTGGTAGACTAGTTTTTAAAGCATTAGGTTCTCTACGTACGTCGGCGAGTAAGACAATTTATGGATAAGTCAACTGAAAGTTGATGTGTTATGTATGTTTTTCGCTGTGAGGCTGGCGTTTCGAGCGCTAGAGCAAAAGAGATATGTTAGGATCTTATGTCATGTTAGAGTCTTATGACATATGCTAGGAGTCTTATGTCGTATGTTAGAGTCTTATGTCATATGATAGAGTTTATGTCATATGATAGAGTTTATGTCGTATGTTAGAGTTTATGTCGTATGTTAGAGTTTATGTCATATGTTAGAGTTTTGTGTCATATGTTAGAGTCTTATGTCATATGTTAGAGTCTTATGTCGTATGTTAGAGTCTTATGTCATATGTTAGAGTCTTATGTCATATGTTAGAGTCTTATGTCATATGTTAGAGTCTTATGTCATATGTTAGAGTTTATGTCATATGTTAGAGTCTTATATATCCATTATTTCTCTTCGTCGCTCTTACAAGGAATCTGCTCAAGTGCCATGTTACAATCTGAAGAACCTACGGGCATTTTCTGTTTCAATACCTGTGCTTTGGAAGTCTTCAGTCATTCTATTAGTTAAACCATTACTGACACGATTACTAATCCTCTTGTTGTTCTTGTTGTTCTTGTTGACGTACAAAAGCCAGGGACGGTAATATTATGAAACATGAAAAGCTAAAATTTAATATACTTTTCCAAGGTTCTTATTGCAGTATTTGTGACCAATTTGATATTGTAATGTGCAAACGTTACAATTTCAAAGGGGAATCAAATATTAGGTGGAAGTGAGAGCACCGATGCTACACAACAACGCTATGAGGCAAATCACTGGTAGCAATAATTAGATCATATTTCTCATAAAATGTACAATCCAATTTGCTCCCCCCCAGCATGAGGGTAAGACATATTTTGCTCCCCCCTTACCCTAAACTAGTTATCCTATCGTAAACTTTTAGGCTCTTAATGAGTTTCAAAACTGTGACTTCTTCCCGGTGTAGAGATAAAGAGAGAAATTTGTGACATTTACTGGCAGTTTTAATAGGGAAAATAATTTTGGCTTGTTCTAAATCTCGTGAAACATTCCTTGTTACACTTCATGATCTTGTGTTTCATTGCGGTGATATTTTGTCTTATTTCTAGAACCCAAGCCAACGAAACCACCCACAAAACGGCCGCCAGGTACGTGTGTTTGCTCGTGAGGATCTACTTGTTTATAAGTTGTGTTTATGCTAGTTGATTTGTGATTTGCTATTCCTATGATTTACCTGACTTCACCCAGTAAGTAATCCTCCCACGAGGGGTTACTGTATCGGAAAATAAATAAATAAACAATAAACTTCATGATGTAAACGTATGTCAACTAAATCACCAGGTAAACCGCGAAAATTGGTTGCATTCTACCCACTCGATGGCCCCAACAAGGGACGTGATATAAGCGGAAACAACAACCCCGAAGGACGACTTAGCAGAGTGAGACCTGCCCCCGGCCCAGACGGGCGGCCGAAAGGTGCAACGAAATTCTCTGGAAGACCAAACAGCTACATCGAGTTCCCAAACAACGGAAAGCTGGACACTAGAAAATCCATCACTATACTGGCATGGATTAAGCACCAGGGACGCGCCGGACCAATCGTGAATTACAATCCCCGCGGGTGGGGCGTTCACTTGTGGATGACAAAGCCAAGGCAGCTGTTTGTGCGTTTTGTGCGACGCAATGGCAGATTTACACCACAGCTGGTTTCACCACGAGGAAAAGGTCCCAAGTTTGGCGCTTGGAACTTTGTAGGAACCACTTATAATGGACGTACTGGTGTTGCGAAACTGTTTGTGAACGGAAGGCGCGTTGCTATTAAGCGCATTGGGAGAATCAAGTTAGCCACAAGAAGAAAGATTCGGGTTGGATCGCGCATCGGAGACCGACGACACTTTAAGGGTTCAATTGCGTGTATTCATATCTTTAAAAAGGCCCTTTCGGTGTACCAGATCAGGAAGAAGGCAAAATTGTGCTTCAAGAGTAAGTGTCCACATTTCATGCTAATGATCACAGAGAAAGTTTCTTTCTATAGTTCGTAAATCACTCTGCATAAATTAAGATCTAGGAATATTAATTTACGAAGATTGTTACATGAAACCGATTTTCACTTTAACCACACAATACATTTGTGCATGTTGGATGTTATCATGATTAAAAGTTGTAACAGATTTCTTTTATGTAATTGTTCTTATTTTACAATTTCTCAGACCGAGCCATGTATCAGACAGACAGACACAGAGACAGAAAAACAGAAGAAAAGAAAACAAACGCACGCACACACGCATGCGTGTACACACACGCGCGTGCGCGGTTAGGTATTACCAGAGTTTTAAGATTTTCTTGTTTCTCGAATGCAGAACAGCCTGTGCCTCCGGTGGTCCCCACCCAACCAATCGTACCAACAGGGCCAACAAGTAAGTACATTATAAATATGCTACAGCCACCTTAACTTGGCAGATCAGTATTTGATAGATCCGTAAAGTTCATATTATCGCTCAAAATTTAAATTTTGTTTTACAAATAAGCCAGAGAACAAAATGTCTCTTTTAATATTTCAAACTGATTTTTAATTTTGATGCTTGGAGGCTGGGTAGTCTAACTATAATAATCTGCCGATTATATGACATTATATCTTTGATCCCAAGCACAACTTTGACGATGCATGTATTATAATAGGTTTTGTTTTTGCCATTTATTAAAATATTCCAACTCTTGTAATTTTATTTTGTAATTATTAGGCTCAAATGGATGTGGTAAATTTAAAAACATGACACTACAAATCGATAAATTATCAGATTCCCTCAAAAACATATCATGCTTTCCATCTTTCAGAACTGCCGAAGCCTGTAGCAATCTACCCTCTGAACTCTTTGACACGTGGCAAAGATATAGGTCCAAAGCGAAACCCGCCCGGCAGGTTGAGGAATGTTCGCCCAGCCCCAGGCCCTGATGGTTTGCCGGTTGGTTCGTACAAGTTCCGTGGCTTGCCTGACAGCTACATCAGATTCCCGAACAATGGCAAACTTGACACCGGGAAGTCGATCACCATTCTTGCATGGGTGTGGCCGGAGAGTGCTGGACCTATCTTCCACTACATGCCTCGCAACTGGGGCGTGCACCTCTGGCTTACAAACCCAAGGACTCTGTTCGCTCGCTTTGTGCCGCGATCACGAAGGCCAATCAGGTACTTGCTCTGTTCTTCATAAATGTAGGTTGTAATGATGTAGGTGTAGGTAGATGTAGGTGTAGGTAGATGTAGATGTAGATGTAGATGGTACAGTTTATTACTAATAGCTCCTACTATACTGATTCTTCTACAATAATTAGTTTGTTTGTTATTCTAAAGCAGAACTAACTGAAATGTTTTGGATTCAGAATGTCGCTATAAACATTGCTTTTTATTCACCATTTAAATCACATGTTTTTATATACTTTTCACTTTGTTTTTCAAATTACTTTTCCAATGTACGAGAAACGCAGTGAGAAAGACAATGTGACATCTCTCTTAAAATATGAATATGTCAGATGTTGAAAAAGATGTCATTTAATCTGAATACTAACTCGGAAATTTATAAAGCGGAATTAACTGAAATATTTTGGAATTGGTTTGGTGATGTGATAATAATATCATGAAAGTTGCCGGTCAAAATGAGAGCAAGACTTTGAACTTACATCATCTCCTATTACCTTCCATACTCGGTTGATCCGGCTGATTACTGTCTAAGAGGTTTGCCAATAACTATTTACTACTACAACTCTGCAGATTCGTACGAAGCCCAAGGATAAAGCCAAAGAAGTGGAACTTCATCGGTGCAACGTATGATGGCAAAAAGGGAATTGCGACTCTATGGAAGAATGGCTTCCCCATCAATCAGAAAAAGGTTGGACGAGTGCGACTGGCTACTAATTACCCCGCTATCATGGGCAGCAAGCCTGGAGATCGACGCCGTTTTCGCGGCCGGGTCTCGTGTTTGCAGATCTATGACAAGGCTCTAACCGGTCCACAAATAAAGGCTGTGAAAAAGTTGTGTTTCCGCACTTCTGTGAAGCCTAAACCACCAAAGCCCCAACGGCCAACTAAAGGTGAGGTCACCAATGTGACAAGTGATAAAATAGAAATAAAGAAAACACCTTTAATAGTTATTCTTATAAACGCTAAAAGTTCCACTCTTATAAATGTCTTCTCCCCTTCCTGCTTGAAAGATAAGAGCAATGCAATGTAACGTATACAGAGCATGAATGAAAGTCTTTTTGCAGTAGTTTGGCTTTTTATTTTCTGCTGCTTGAAAGACAAATTGGAAAAGGACTGACGTAAAGAACTAGTTTACGTTGTTTTGATGTAATTTTTTTTAACAACTTTACTGGGTAACACAAATAATAAATACTATACATGACATTAAAATACCCAAAAGGCTAAGTTATATCCCAACTAGAGGTCTTTGCAGTAAAAAGGAACAAATTACTTCTCTTTAATGAACACTTAATGGACACTCTAATTAATCATTTGTAAATGCTATTTTGTCCAATATTTGACTAACATTTTGTTCCGGCTATACGTCAACACCACACATGACTGACTTGACCTAACTGCTGGGAAGCCTCTTTAATATAAGCTTATATAGTTTCATTGAGGCTTCCTCGCCTTTTGTTCTTTTTTCAACTGATGTAAAAAGAATATATCTATGTAAAACTTAGGCAAACACTGAATAAATAAAAACACCTGCATATCATGATGAACCCAACACCACCGCCACCTACAAAGATAAGATAAGATACTTTATTTAACGTGGTAAAATACACTTAGCTATTTGCCTCGTATGCAGGAACAATCCTGCAACACGTGGCAGCTAATTTACAGGTATCCCACAGGGTAAAAATACAAGGGAATAGCACAGCTGCACGCTCCTCTCTGTTTAGTAGTTACATTAAATAAGTGAATTCGGAAAATGAAATCATGTTTGCACGTTGTGTTTCCTGGATGTATAGCAGCATAGCAGTTTCACTAACACCGTCATTAAAAATGATCGTAAATACCGGTACGGTAAACGAAAACTACAAATGGATGTTGTTATAAAGACGAAAAATAGTGTGTTCTTCAATACAGCGAGAAGGTCAAGTGCGTTAGTTTTGTGGTATTATTCTAATAAAGGTTTTCGTGCAATGGGATATAGAATTGATATCTTTGTTATGTTTTCATGCAGATTGTTGTTGTAACTCCAGTTCTTGTTAATTATATTCACAGGAAAGCTTGTAGCGCTCTATCCTCTTAACTCACGTAGTTATAATAGAGACATTAGCCGAAAGAAAAACAAGCCGGCCCGTCTGAGCAAGGTTCGTGTGGGTGTCCCTGGCCCAGATGGCCGGCCCAAAGGAGCCACCAAGATTCCTGGCAAACCAAACAGTTTCATCGAATTGCCCAACCGCGGTAAACTGGATACGAAGAAATCTATCACTATCGCAATATGGATCAAGAACAAGGGAAAAGCAGGTCCCATCATGCACTACGGTCGACGAGGCTTCACCGAGGTACACCTATGGATGGTAGGTCCACGTCGTTTGGTTGGTCGCATCGTGAATCGAAGCGTCACCAAAAGGGTTACGCTTGTCTCACGCAAACCTGTAAGGTACAGAGTGTGGAACTTCGTGGCTCTTACTTATGACAACCCTTCGGGCATTGCCAAGCTCTGGGTGAACGCTAAACCAGTTGCTAAGAAACGGGTCGGAAGGGTTCGTCTTGCTACGAAGTCGCCAATACGAATCGGTTCTATACAGCGCAATGGCAACCGGCTGAAAGCTGACGTGTCGTGCGCGCAGGTCTACTCAACTGCCCTCAGACCAAAGCAGATGAGGAAAGCAATGCGGAGATGCTTCAAGCGAGGTACGTGTTAGAAGCATTTGAAGAGATTGCAGAAGAAGGCCCGTTTCAAACGGTCGAATCTCTGTCGCGTCGAATTCAATTCAATTCAATTCGGTATAAATGCGACAGAAATTCGACTGTCGTTTCAAACGGTACGTGTTAGAAGCAATTTGAAGAGATTGCAGAATAAGGCCCGTTTCAAACGGTCGAATCTCTGTCGCGTCAAATTCAATTCAATTAAATTCGGTATAAATGCGACAGAAATTCGACTGTCGTTTCAAACGGATTTTGACTGTCGCACTTTTGTCGCACATAATTGAAACTAATGTATTACGGTCAGCGGAAACCTTTATATTCATTAAAATATATTTCATAATGTGTGAATTGAATTTCACACGGCAGAAATTCGACTGTTTGAATCCATGTCGCATTATTATCAAAAATGCGACTGATCTGGTCGCATTTTCAACACAAATTCGACTAGTTGAATTTAATGGTTTCGAATTTGTGTCGCGTTTCTGTCGTGTGAAATTAAATGCACCACTTGAATTGAATTCGACGCAACAGAAATTCGACCGTTTGAAACGGGCCTAACATTTACTTTGTTAGTAACTGTGCCAAGTTTGTTTGGATGATAATAACATAAGGAATAATATCGAAAGATCTTCGATATTTTACGATAGAAAAAGCATCAAAGTTAATGTTTTCGATGGAATGACGCTACACGAAAATAAAAATGATCAGACCATCATCTTGTCAACTAAATCAAAATAGTGTTTTCATAGGGTTATATTTCATCTTTTTCCCAAAATCATTATCATGTCATTGAGAGAATACAGAGGCCAACAGATTTTATACGCAACACGAGGCGCTAATTCGGAAGGAAGAAAGGAATGTTGAGGATATGTGAGTAAGTTATTCGAATAAGTGTTGTTCTTTGGAAGCTTTCAGCTCCTCGTGTATTGTAGGTCTAATTTTGATTGATGTTATTCAGCAGTCCCAGAAACAGAAGTTGTTAGCAGAATAAATCACGGTCAAGTATTATTACAAATACTGATTTACAAAACTCGATTGTCCTTGACCGTAATTTATTCTGCCCACAGCTTCTGGTTTTGGAGAAGCGAGAGGAGTCAGAATTAAGTCAACTAAATCAACTAAGAATCCAAATAAATCACGAAAGTAGCATGATAGAGCATTGTATATAAGCCTTGGACATGTAGAGGGCCATAGCTGGGCCTAACCATTCTTATCTTTCCTACTGCAGTCCCAGTTGGACCAAAGCCAAAACCGAAGCCGAAGCCACCAAAAGGTAAACACTTGACTTTCTCAAAACATTTCTCATGCAGCTCATATATGTAGTCAGATTAGCAGGATTTGGTGCCCTCTATGGTTCTTGTGATCAGCTTGCTTCTTCTGCCGGTCTTGTTTCTTCTCAGTGCGAGGGTGTGCACATGCACCCATCAACTGTATTCCCTGCCCACAAATGTAACCCCGCTGTTGCCCTGGTTGCTGACTCTGTATTGCAACATTTACATGTCTGTAGTGTTGATATGACGACTAAACATTTTCCAAGAAGTCACAAGGGTCACCACGTCACGTCCACTACGTCACGTGACTTTAAATATCCAATAGGTCACTTATATCTGGCTCATCAGGGATTACATTTGTCTCACCGGGAGAATATATCCACTGCTTTGGGCAAACACGCTATCATCACACGCTTTACATTATCAAGAGCATTGCTTAACACATAACACCAATATTCAATATGTCGAGGTAAAGTTCATATTCATAATAGGGGTTCCACAGGTAGATTTGACAAATTTACAATAGGTTTTCCGTGGTTTGCACTCTTATATATCACGCTTTTGGTCATTGAATGGTCAAAATTATTGGCAGTTATGTCAATGTACAACAATTCACACAAATTAAACTGTGGTGTGTACCGCGTTTTTCAGCTAATCCGAATGCGAGAATTTCCGCGTTCAGTGTTGTAAAAACTTTATTAAATCATCTTACAGCTATGACACTGAATCACGTGTTTCCGCTAAGCTAACAAATAAAAGCTCTAAAATAAAAAGTCAAAGCCAGTGATTATGTTAGAGTAGACTCTTTTCAAAACCACTGATCAACGATATTCAAAACATCTTCTTCAGGAAAACCAAAGCCTGTAGGTGTGTATCCGCTGACCAAGAAGACCGGAGGTCGTGACATAACCGGAAACAATAAGCAAGGTATTCTTGGGCGCGTGCGTCCTGCCAAGGGTCCTAACAAGGTCCCAGGATACTCCACGAGCTTCAACGGTAAGCCAGACAGCTTCATCAGCTTCCCCAACAATGGAAAACTTGACACAACCAACTCCATCACGATCTTGGCGTGGATCTTCCCGAGGTAAGCACGAACGGTTTGTGTTGTTCTTAGGTGGTGATTAAATGATATTTCATATCAGAATGAAACCCGTACTGGAACAGACTTTGTACTTCGTTTGCATGGAAGATGTACATTCCATTCCATTCCAGAGTGAACCCATTCCAGCATAGATTTCGTTGTTCATGTTCATGTTATCTCATCTCATCTCATCTCATCTCATCTCATCTCATCTCATCTCATCTCATCTTATCTTATCTTTTCGCAGGAGTAAGTTTGGTCCGATCTTCCACTACAATCCCAAAGGTGACGGAGTCCAACTTTGGATGATCCGGCGAAAGATGTTGGCAGCTCGCTATATAAGCCGCAGCGGCCGTAAAACACCGCTACTGCTGGGTCCACAGATCCTTCCTTACCGCTGGAACTACATCGGCACCTCATACGACAAGAAGACAGGAGTGGCGAAGCTCTTCATCAATACGCGTATCGTCGATAAGAAGAAAATTGGGAAGATGCAGTTGGCCACAAACAGCGATGTTGTGACGGGAGTGAAGCCTGGGGACAAGAAGAGATTCCGTGGAGAGATTTCTTGTATTCAGATCTACAAAGATGCTCTGACCTCGCCACAGATGATTGTAGCGAGGAACAAGTGCTTTAAGGGAGGTGAGGACTTATCATTAGTAATATTAGAGTAATATTAGCTTTAGCATTAGCATTTGTATTAGCGTTAGCGTTAGCGTTCGCATTAACATTAGCATTTCCATAAGAAATAGGATCAGCGTTGGTATTAGTAATAGCATTAGCATTGACATTGGCTTTAGTTTTTGGCATTGACATTAGCATTAGCATTAGCATTAGCATTAGTATTAGAAATAGTGGTACCGTTAACAATCGGCCATCTGGTTCGTACTTAGTAGAGTGATGTGAGATAGTCTATAGCTTTTGTCGTTTGTTGAGTAAGGTACTAGAAACAGATTGTCTAGTTTTCATTCTTTTGACGATATGTATACTTCCCTGTCTACAGTTAAGAAGCCTCCTCTTCCTCAACCCAAACCCAAGCCAAAGCGTAAGTAATTACAGTCTATAGAATGACGATTTAACTTAATATGTCCATAAAGTTAGATAGTATAGTTCCAATGAATTATCATTTCCAGAAACTAACGTATTCTTTTCATATTTAAAACATCATGTTACTAACCTTAGTCCAACAACGTAGCATTCAGCATTCAGATCGTGTAACATTGTTAAGTTCTTGATAGAAAATAAATGTCTACTAAGTAGATAATATACTGTTGCAGTTCTAAAGAAGATGTAAAGAAAAAACGGATAGTTAAAAGTACGTCGATTTATTAAAACCTATCACTTAAACTAAAACGAATCAATTACAGTAACAAAGGACGTCAACTCTGATTTGGATATTTCAGAGCTTGTGGTATTATCGGTATGCTCGTGGCGATATATTACCAGTTTGCTGTAGTTTTGAGTGTCGCTCTATCAAGAAATAGGAAAGAATCAACTAACAGAACTCCTCAAATATTTTTGTTCCACAGCACCAAAGCCAAAGCCAACTCCAGCCGAAAAATGTAAGATTCATTGTAGATATTTGTATGTGTTTTTATGAGGAAACCTCAGTTCTTGTGACTCCGGATGGGGCACGATGCTCCTCTGTTAGGAAATAATGTATATAATAGCAACACTTTAAAATGGGGAGGGGGCAGATTCCAGCCATCGCTTAAGATGGAAAAGGTGGTATTCGCATAGTGTGAATAAAAGAACATAAAGAACAACGTTTATGCTTTTTCTAAGGGCTAACAATTTCTGGTATGTGTGCGTTTTGTTACAGCTTGCCGTAAGATAAAGGTCGACCTGGCATTCCTTATTGATGGGTCCAGCAGTATCGAGAGAGCGGGACGAGGCAACTTTAGACGCACCCTGAACTTCGTGCAACGAATAATCAACCGTTTCTCCTTCCGCCGTGGAAGGACACGTGTTGCCGCAATCTTGTATTCTTCCAGAGCGTACACGATCTTCGGATTGAACAGGTAAACTGACCTTTTCTTTGTCTGAGGTGCAGACAGCTGTTTGAGATATTGTTTCGTAAGCTATCGGAGATATGTTCCATTCGCCTCTGTGTCTTTGTTTGAGCTGTCTACCTGACATGTGTTTGTGTATAACCTAGATTGGGGCAAGTTTTAAACGTCCTTTTACTAACATATCGAATTGAATTACATAGAAGGCACCGCCCTAACGAAGCGTCAAATCCTTTTGGTTCAATTGAGTTCGGTTACAACAACAACAACAACAACAAGTCTTTATTGCTCTCAATTGTTTCAAATTTCAACCTGGTCTGCAATGGGAGTATAATTGTGTTGAGATCCTGTGATTGTAACATTCCTCCACCCCCCACCCCCATCGCCTCCTCCGATCCGGTATCAATAACGGATTACGGTGCACTGTAAAACCTTGTCTACGGTTCTTTGATCTCGTTTACTGTAGGCAGCTTTGAATTGAAAGATATCAGTATGATCACCTTTCTGCAGTGATGACTTGTATCTCTATAGGTCAAAACAAAGTCATTTCAGGGGGGCAGTTAGGTACATTATGCCATGACCTTGTAAACTAATGTGTTGGTTTAGAGGCGTTCTTAGTTAAAGGTTTTTATGTATCGAAATGTAGGTACCGCTCCAAATACGCAGTGCTCAAAGCCATCAAGAGAATCCGCTATCCCCAAGGTGGAACCCGCATTCGAAAAGCTCTTAAACTTGCTGCAGGATTATTCAGGGGAAGAACTAATCGCAAACGTGTCGTAGTTTTACTCACGGACGGAATCTCCCAGGATAATGCACGCCCAGTGGCACGATACCTCAGATTTCATCGTAAGATCAAGATCATTGCTGTTGGCATCGGTCGAAATGCAAGGTAGAGTAACAGTAAATTCTGATAGACTAGTTTTGAGAACAACCATAGCTTCACGTATTCGTCTATTCATTTTGTTCTGTGCTTCCTTTTCAGTTTGGCATCACGATATTCACAAATCCAGTATTTTCACAATCATAGTTGTCAATCATCAATTGATGGCAACCATTCATATTGGCTTGTGTGTAAGGAGGAAAATTCATGTTGGCCGGCAAACAAATCAGCCTAAAGTGAATGTGTTTACGCAAAATCTTAAAATCGAACACAAGTAATTTTAGCTTCAAAGGCAAACAGTTTAGTACCACTAACCTTTCAACAGCTTTCGCACAGAAATAGATACATACTAGTGAACTGTGGACTCCTTTCTAAAACCACGTCTTGCGGAAGTTCACAAAATGTAATATTCCAAATATTAGTGTACTTGGTTTCTTTGGTTCTGTGAAACGGAGAGACGTCCACCTTGATTTCAAAATATTATCCGCCAATGCGTTGTATTTAACACGACTTTTGATCGATTAATTTGATGGATTTTGATCGATTGTCCTTACGCTCAGGAAGCCAATCAAATTCGCCAAATTACAATAGACCACGATGCATGTCTACAACAACAACAATTTATTTAACCATTTCTTTACAAAAATAATATATGTCTGCTCATTATATATATATTTCTGTTGATTTCCACCATACTTGTTATTTTTCTTTTAAGGTATGGCCAGTTGCTTCAAATCACCGGCGCCAGGCAGTCAGTGACTATGACCCGCTTCAGAAACCTGCCTCTTGCAGTGGGAACAGTTAGGGGGAAGATATGCGCAGCAGGTATGGCTCTTAGTTAGGCTTGTTCCAAATGGCCACATTTCCGTCTTGACGAATTCAAATACATCAAAAGTAAAAAAAAAAAAAAAAGTACGGCACCGTCCAAACAAAAATTCGTTTCTTTCAATTGCATTCGGTACGACAGAAATGCGACAGTTTGAAATTAGTCTTAATGCAATTTCCATCACAGTAAGGCCATGTAAACAGATCTGTTGATTAGTGTCATTTTTTTTACTTTTTACAAATTTTCACGGTTGGCAGGGACGGTTTCCTCTTCAGATAACGCGTGGCTTAATGATTAATCTGGTTTTATTGGTTTATTCAAGATTACCAGTCATAAATATTTTATACATTTCCCTTTAGGAATCATTAAACATTTTTTAACATTTTCACAAGAGTACAAATAATAGACTTCTTTGATGATTATTATGACCCTGTGATCCGTTGGCATGATCCTGTGACCTGGTGACTTGAACCTGTGACCTGGTGACATGATCCTGTGACCTGTGACCGTAACTTGGTGGCATGAACCTGTAACCACTTCGTATGACCCTGTGACCTGTTGACGTAACCCTGTAACCTGGTGACATGTCCCTCAGACGTGTTGACGTGACCATGTGACCCGGTGACTTGACCCTGTGACCTGGTGACATGGTCCTGTGACTTTGTGACATGACTCTGTGACCTGGTGACGTGTGATCTATGAACTGGTGACATGAACGTGTGACCTGAGACACGAGCTGTGATGTCTGGGTTTCGCACTTGACATGCATTTGACATCTTGAATTTTCTTCTTATCTAACAGTTTCAGTCCTGTAGAATAATGGATTCCATATCAAAACAAAACTTATATCTTTTACAGTTGGTGTGATATCTCACGATTTTTTACCGACTTAATAAAATATAGATCTAGATCAGTGAAAGATACAAGCAACATTTAATATTAATTAGTTCCGCATGCGTATTCGTTCTAATTGAAGTAACTATTTACTTTCAGTTAAACCAAAGCCGACGCCAAGTACAGGAAGTAAGTATTACATTGTTTAAGCAAAGTAAATTAATAAATGCTCTGAGCTGACCAACTTAAATTTGACTGTGGCTTGACGACTAGATTCCCAGAAAAAGTATAATTTTTCTTGGACGAGTAAGCCATATATTGAGATTGATTAAAGGCCCACTAGCAAGGTACGCAGTTGCAAGGCATATTGCATCGTCAAACACATCTTGCAGGACAGAATGTTTGAAAATATATGCCTTGACCCTATTAGAGGATCATGAAAAGGAACAGGAATAAAAATTCCTATTCCCAGTCAAAACCTTGTCGAAATACCATTTCCCATTCTAAAATATAATTTCTCAGTCTAAAATACCATTTCCAGTCGAAATATCATTTTGCCAGTCCAATTCCCAGTCCCAAATACCTTTTGCCAGTCCAATATATCACTTTCTAGTCTAAGTTTATTTTTAGTCCAAGAATACCATTCAGTCTAAAACATAATTTTGTTAGTCCAATACCATTTCCCATATTGTCCGAGTTTACTCTCATTTGTATTGTTTATTTTTAACTATGTATTCGGTAAGTCTGATGGAAGCTTCTAAATAAAAATAAAATAAATCCCATTTCCCGAGTACATTCCACAGGCAAATCCCACTTTCCATTTTAACCACCTTGAGGATCCTCCTAATACTAATTATAAGCTTCTCCTCTGTTCTAGAAACCTGCAGCGCCCGAATCGATCTCGGTTTCCTCATCGACACTTCGGGAAGCATCGAGAAAGCTGGTCGTGGTAACTTCCGTCGCTCTCTCGAGTTCGTTATGGGTGTCGTCCGATCCTTCAAGATCTCAAGACGTCTTACTCGAGTTGGAGTCGTACTGTACTCGACCCGCTCTTATGGAATTTTCAAATTCAATACTTACTCGAAATCGTCGCAAGTCGTACGCGCAATTAATAAAATCAGATATTTGGGAGGTGGAACCAAAACAGGAGCGGCCCTTCGGTTTACCAATGGTTTCCTCTTTGGACGAACCGGCAGCGGTTTACGCAAACGCGTTTTAGTTACCATTACGGACGGCAGATCTGGAGATAGTGTGCGCAAGGCTGCGTATGCGATGAAGCTTCGAGGCATTCAGATGATCGTGGTTGGCGAAGGCCGTAATTATTACAGACCCCAGTTGATACAAATCGCGACGGATTCTAAACACGTGTTTACAACTGGCTTCAAGAGCCTTGTGTACCTCATTAGGACCTTGAAACGATTGATCTGCAAAAAGGCACCCGGCAAGAAACCTGGTGGGTACTTCATCTTTACCATGCACGATATACAACTAGCAATTGTCCAGTTAAACGTGAGATTATTTACTAAATACACTGAATAATAGCATGACGTTATGTGGAATATATTTTTAATTCCATGTATTCAAAGCTACGTACTAGTTTTCGATTGATTTGTATAAATAGAAACCATTCCGTATATTATTTTATGTTTTCAAGCCGATCATAGAAAGAGAGCATTTAATTTCCGCGCAAAATAATTATATTGTTTTGTAAGTATATCTTAAACCTAACTTTTGAAGTTTGAACTGTAACTTGAACTTGAATTTCTAGTTTTAGAGTAGGAGTAGTAGTAGTAGTAGTAGTAGTAGTAGTAGTAGTAGTAGAAGAAGTAGTAGCAATACTGTTACATTAGTAGTAGTAGCAGTAGTAGTAGTAGTAGTAGTAGCAGTAGTAGTAGTAGTAGTAGTAGTAGTAGTAGTAGTTTTATTAGGAATTTTAAAACCTGTTTACAATAATTTACAATTATTAAAATATATAA
The DNA here is from genome assembly GCA_026413505.1 of Epizoanthus ramosus. Lineage (NCBI taxonomy): Eukaryota > Metazoa > Cnidaria > Anthozoa > Zoantharia > Epizoanthidae > Epizoanthus > Epizoanthus ramosus. Next base: position 20,129 of record JANVCJ010100610.1, read on the forward strand.
AAAATTTATCTTACATCAAGTTAAAATTGCTAAAGGTAAAAATAATAACAATAATATTAATTAGTAGTAGTAGTAGTAGTAATAATAGTAGTAGTAGTAGTAGCAGCAGCAGTAGCAGTGGCAGCAATAACAATCAATTAACTTTTCTTTCTTTTATTTATTTAGGACCCGTCAGGCCTCCAGGAAAGAAACCAAAAAGTAAGTTTTCATTTTCTTATTTGCAGCTTACGTCATAGAATCTTGTCTGTTATCACTGCCTAGATATCTCTTGAATTGAGTATAGGTCGCCATCCATGTATAGTGTTTACTTTCTCGCTCGTAAGTTTGCAAATTTGGTGTTATATAAGAGGTCGGGACTAGTTTAAGCAATACAATTACAGGATATACGAAGCGACGAGAACATTCTTCGATCACAGTGAAATCTATTCAGTACTCTGCTCTTTCTCTCCCAAGATACAAAATAGGTTTACCGCACAACCTGTCACTAATGCACCTCAGTTTTTTAATACAACGTGGATGATGTGTTTGTGTTGTAGAACAACCGCGTCTTGTGGCAATGTATCCACTGACGGGGGTCACCAAGGGCAAGGATATTACCCGCAGAAATCCGCCTGCTAGGATTAGGAAGGTTCGCCCCGCCCCAGGCCCTGATGGTGTTCCTAAGGGATCGTACGAGTTCCTTGGAAACCGCAATAGTTACATCCAACTGCCTAATAAGGGCAAACTGGACACCGAGGGTTCCATCACCATACTGGCCTGGATCCTACCCAAAGGGAACGATGGACCGATCGTCAACTTCCACCCCAATGGTTGGGGTGTTCACTTCTGGGTCGTGAACCGTAACCGACTCTTTGCACGTTTCAACAACCGCAAAGGCCGCCGCGCAACAACACCTGTGATCAAGAGAGTTCTACGCATTAACAGGTAAACAACACTGTTTCCTTATGATGGTTGTAGCCTGCAGAGCGACTTGCGGACCCGTGATTGATCGAAAATAATAATAATAATAACAATAATAATAGGTTACTATTATTACTAATAGGTTATAGTAAGCTAATAGGTTACGCTGGTCGCCCTATTATGCTATTTTTAGATTTTAGCAACCATACGTTTAACACTGCTATAATAATAATAATAATAAATTTAGAGGATATCCTCGCACATGACAACATCCAATGATATCGCGCCGTATTGTAAATAGTTGAACAGGAAAAACGTACCGAGCAAGACCGGCCAGACACTAACTATTTACAGCCTAATGGGTTTATACATCAGTTAATACATTCCTCTAAATGTTGTAAACTATTTAAGACCCCTCCCTGATAATAAGCCTCAAAACTTTCAAACGCAAAGTTATTTGCGAAGACAAGCTAACCCGTAAACAAGTTCATTGGTTTACGTTTGTAACTAATACACTTGAAGTAGAATCATTTTCATGACGAAAATCCCCTCCAATCGTACTCTCCACCCCACCCCGAAAAAAGTTCTTCCGAAAATAAGTCCACGAAAAAGCCCTTTGGACGATACGAAGGCCTGGACTTATATCTAGAAAATATTATTCTTATAATGTTGCGTAAAATTATTAAAGAATTGCGAAAATGTGCTTTACTTTATATACCCTAGACATAACCTTTTCCTGGCCATTCCTCCTACTTAAACAAATTGTTTTTCAAACAGATGGAATTACGTAGGTGCTAGCTACGACCAGAAGAACGGCTTGGCTACCCTGTGGCTTGATGGGAAGCCTGTGGCCCGAAAACGCATCGGACGAATCCGCATTGCCACCAACTACCCTGTCAGGCTGGGCGCGCGCATCAGCGACAAACGATACTTTAGTGGTAGAATCGCGTGCCTGCAGATATTCAGTGTTCCTCTTAGTGGGGTTGAAATTCTACGACGCAAGAAGAAGTGCTTCAGAGGTAAGTAGTCACATGAGTAGTAAAGATGGCGCATTGGTTTTTTGTGATAAATATATATGTATCATGTTAAGTGACCGTGTTGTTGTTGTTGTTATTTTGGTGGAGCTTGTTGTTGTTGTTGTTGTTGTTGTTGTGGTGGTGGTGGTGGTGGTGGTAATAGTGAGGGTGACGGTGGTTGTAGTTGCTGTGTTTAACTGCTGTATGAACAGATGGTAACAGTCGAAACTGTACTATTTGACAAGGACCCGACGTGCATCAGTTTGTATTTTTTAATTGTAACTATGTGATGTAAATAAAATGTTGTTGTTATTGTTGTACTTGGTGGCAGTCTTCTTTAGAAGAAAATACTTCTAGCTCTTGCCTAGTATACAATCCATATTAATCTATTTCTCTGTTATATGCAGCAATCAAACCCAAGCCATCTCCAGGAGGAAAAGTCCGTAAGTTGCTTCTCGCCTTCTTGTATTTTAGTAGCTCCAGAATTATTTTTTGTAATTCTTTTCGTTGAAAATAGATGCACAACCTCAGTACTAAGTGTCAACTTTTTGGAGTCAATATTTTTAATAAAGTTTATTATTATTAGTAGTAGTAGTAGTATTATTATCTGTTATTATTATTATTATTATTGTCGTTTTTGTTGTTTTGTATTTATTATTATTATGATTATTACTAATATTATTATTATTATTACCACAGGCGTCCCACGCCCAGTGGCACTGTATCCCCTCACAAGAGCAACAAAGGGAAAAGACAGAACCAAAACAAACAAACCTGGGCAACTCAGCAATGTTCGCTACGCAAAAGGCCCATCAGGAAAACCAGGAGATTCTATCAGATTCTTGGGCAAAGAACACAGTTTCATTCAGTTCCCCAACAGAGGTGGTTTAGATACAAAGAACGCTATCACTATTTTGGCCTGGGTGTACCCCGAGAGTTATGGAAGTGGACCAATCTTCAACTTCCACCCCAACGGCTGGGGACCGCACTTGTGGGTCATCAAGGGTCGTGGCTTGTTTATGCGATTCACTCGTAGACGAGACCGCAAATTTACGCGCCCTGTTGTCAGTTACCGCATGAAACCCAAAAGATGGCAATATGTCGGTACAACCTACGACAGAAGGAGTGGAAAAGCCACGCTGTTTATCAATTCCCGGCCAGTGGCGCGTGTCTACATTGGCAGGATTCCTTTGGCAACACAGTATCCTGTACGAATGGGCGCTCGTATGAATGACAAGCGTTTCTTTAAGGGACGCGTTTCTTGCTTGCAAGTCTTCAACGTTGCGCTGAATAGGCGCCAGGTCGCAGCTCGAAGGGACGCTTGTCTGAGGAAACCGAAACGTAAGTGAGGCTAAACTTGCTGAAAATTGTTGATATGTCATTTGTTCCCCAAGCAGTAGTGATGATCTTTGTTTCTATTGTAGGTCTGTAGGTTTTTATCTTTCAAGAACTACACCTCGTGAAATTTTCATGTATTGACTGACAGATTACTAATGAAAATGAGCAGACATATCCCGGCACACGTACAACCGTACGCCGTGAACACTAATTATGTATAAGCCCTCCCCCCCCCAGAAAACTTCAGACAAAAGGGCCCTTTGAACGAATATAAGCCCCCGGGCTTATTTACCAAGGTTTACGGTATTTTGAATATTTTTGTTGTTGTAGAACACAAATGTTCCGATAGTTTAAAGTGATGTCGCTGTTTTATTCATTCACTCAACACAGCATTGTTATGACAGTACAAGGACATTCTCAGATCTTAACTTGTTTATTTCAGCGGCTCCACCTAAGCCAGTTCGACCAGTGGTACCAACGCCACCAAAACCCAGTGGTAAGCCATAAAATATGCTTTCTAGATATTTGTGACTTGAAGTTTAGCATAAATATTATTCAAAACCGAAATTTCACAATTTATTAATCTACTTTTTAAAATATCGTTAGAAAACTTCTCTCTTGAAATCCTATTTGAATTAAAGATTAATTGCTTATGGAAGTAATTTTCTTGGGGTGAATGTAATTCAGTTTAGCCAAAATATTTTAACCGAATTTACTTAGAAGTTTTTCCAAGTAATCTACGTAATGACATTGCCATTCTGTTTACTTGCACCAATAAATTAAATTACAAGATCGATTGTGGGCTGTATTAATTAGGCATATATCAAGTACATAGCGGAGAAACCGAAACCTACTGGTTTGCATAATTGGTGATTCAGTTTTAGCTCATTAAAACTGATAACTTGTTTTAAGGTCTTAGTTTCTTTTACCATGGCCTAAAACTACCAATATAAAATTAACTCGGTGAAATAAGCGTGAAACAACTCAGAGATATTAGTGAAAATAAAATGTACATTAATGTTGTATTAATGCACTTTTTCCTCACGGCTTTTTTTTCAATTTCTCCATGCAAATGCACGTCATTCGCGTCTACCTTTACCACTTTTCAGCAGGTTCCCTACGTCCAAAGGCCGTCTATCCCCTTAACCGCATCACCAAAGGTCGAGAGATCACTCGCAACAGAAACAAGCCCGGTAAACTTGGTTCGGTACGACCCGCCAAAGGTCCAGATGGCAAACGTGGAACATCGTACCAGTTCTTCGGCCGACCGAACAGTTTTATTGAGCTCCCCAACGTGGGACCAATTGATACCAAGTATTCTATTACCATCTTGGAATGGATCTACCCACAAGGCAAGGCTGGCCCAATATTCCACTATCATCCAAGCGGATGGGGTGTTCATTTCTGGATGGTGAACCGCAACACTCTTTTCGTTCGTTATACCAATCGCAACTCGCTCAGCAGTACTGCAGCTCTGATGGCGCGAGTAATCAAGCCATTCAAATGGCAGTTTGTCGGAACAACCTATGATTACAAAACAGGAGTCGCTAAGCTGTTTGTTAACTACAGATTTGTGGCCACAAAACGCATTGGCCGCATTCGACTAGCAACAAACTACCCAGTCAGACTTGGAGTGAAGAAAAGCGATATCCGGTTCTTCCGGGGGCGAATATCATGTGTCCAGGTCTACAACATGGCGCTGAGCTCTCGACAGATCATAAACCGTAGGCGAAAGTGCTTCAGCAGGACAGGTATGTTAATTAGTAATTAATTAATTAATTAATGAGTACTTACTTTGCAAATGAACTATATTTGACTATTTATGATAGTAGAATGTAGGACGCCAATATATACGCAGTTCACACAAACAGTTAAACTGGTATATAGGTTGTAGACAAGTCGTGGTCTGATTCACTGGTGGTCAACAAAGGTAGGAGTTGTCCAGAGACGCTTTCCATCTGTAGGGTAAAATCGGCTCGATCGGTAAGTTTTCAAACTATCTGAACTGGTTCTCGCCAGATTGATCCAGACCATGGATTAGAGTATCTCAGTTCTTCCTTCCCAAACGGCCAGGGCGCGGGAATTTGGCAACTTTTGGCGAGAAAAATACTTTCGCTTCACTGTAATTCAGTAACACTAAAGAGTAAAATATATGTCAAAGGAAAAAAATGACAACTTCACCACACGCGCACGCTCACGCATACATACACGCACACACACACACACAAGCACCCGCACTCTCGCACCATATATAGCTTGGTGTTCACTCGGATGATTCATATGTCTAGAATTTTATAGTGTTGAGTACGGCTTCGTATTGATCACTATTCTCTGTTCTTCCAGGTCGTCTTCCAGCCCCAACAGTTCCCAAGAAACCTGATCGAAAAGGTAAAATTTTGCCTACTACCCATGCAGACAAACAAAAACTACAACAATCGTATAGATACAGGGGCCTGTAGGTCAGCGAGAACCTCAGTACCGGTTTATTCGTGACTGCGTGACCTACTTTCGCAGGCTATACTGCCAGAAATACTATGTTTTGACTTTGAATAGGTAGATTTCAGTATAACGGGCACAAACTCTCATCGACTCTCATAAGAATGTGAAGAGTTTCAGTTCTAGGAAAAGATCAGAGTTGATAAGAAGGACTGAGACTCGGCGGTCGAAGGAGAGCTAGAACTGCATCAGCTGCCATCAAATCATACTCTCCAATGCTCGATTGATGAAATCTTTAAGAACATAACTGCGAATGTACGCAATAGAAAGTTTACTCTAGTATCTTATATATAAACTAGCAAATAAATATTATGCAAATCGTAACAAGGTCAGGGCATATCCCACTCAAACTGAAACGAATACTCTTCCCCCCAGTAGTATTATAATGCTGAGGGTGGATGTATACATAGAGGAGACACGCACACTTAGATACTACTCGAAGTAAATGTTTACTAAGTAATGATGTATCTTATTCCGTAGTTTGCAAAGCCAAGTTGGACCTGGCCTTTGTGATTGATGGCTCTGGAAGTATCGAAAGATATGGAAAAGGAAATTTCCGTCGTTGTTTGAACTTTGTGAAACGCATGGTCAGATCATTCAAGATCAGCCGGGTCTACACACGCGTGGCCGTAGTTTTGTTCAATAGTCGGGCAAGACTGATCTTTAGGTTCAGTGCGAACCGTGGACTAAGGAACACTCTTCGAAGAATTGGAAAAGTTCCCTATCCAAGAGGAGGAACCAGACTTGGAAATGCTTTGCGTCACACGCGTCGCTGGCTCTTTATCCGCCGCGCCGCCAAACGCGCTAGAGTTGTTGTGGTTCTTACTGACGGCAAATCGTCGGATAATCCGCGCGGGCCGGCAAATGCGCTGAAACGTACCGGCTGTACGATATACACTGTAGGGATTGGCAGAAGGTATAACCTGGCACAGTTGCGGCAGGTTGCGTCTAGCTTGAAGCACGTCTTAACGGCAGGCTTTAAGAACCTTCGCTCCATGGTGAAGGTACTGAAGTACAGGGTTTGTAAAGGTTAGTAGTAACACAACAACGTCTTGTTCGCACTATCACTACAGCTTGTGCTTGAGGTATTTTGTTTCACTGTTTTTTTAACTGCATACAGAATCACTTATAACGTTTACACTAAGACTTAGTTACAATATGGGACGGGGTTATACACAAGAGAAACCATGCAACATGGATTGCAGTGAAGAGGAGTTGCAATAATTTACTAAAATCGTTGCAGACTGATTGCAACAACTTATCATGCAATGATTTAAGGCATTACCGGGCATGTTCCACACTGTAGCGATTCGTGCAACTTGTGTCGAAATGAATTGCCTGAAAAATCAGCTCAGTACAATGCAGCTTTAGAAACGAGATTAGATTATTAAATTTTGAACTTAGCGAACTATTGGGATTTGTCTACTTCATTCCACATAAAAGGCAAAAATTGTTAGGTAATTTAATCGCCATATGTTACCTGTACCTTTTGAAGTATGATAAATATCAATGCGGTTGTTTTCTTATGATTTCATTTATAATAATAATTAACATGTGTATATTAAACTTCACATATACATGGCAATAATTGTGAATTTATTACTTGACTATAGTTGATCATATTATCTCATAATGATGTATATTTATAGGAATAATTGGACGTCCAGTGAAGCCAAAACCAAAACCGCCAAATGTTACACCAGCTAAACCAAGTCGTAAGTCCAAATATTACCTTTATTGACTAATTTACGTACTATAAGCCACTTATCCACACAGCTACTCACGTACTCGCTTGCACACTCACTCACTCACTCACTCACTCACTCACTCACTCACTCACTCACGCACCCACTCACTTACTTACTCACCCAC
>JANVCJ010100611.1:0-17706 GCA_026413505.1 Epizoanthus ramosus
AATTAAGGACAATTATTATTGATCGAGTCATTGCCACAATTATTTACAGATGATAATCTGTTAACTTTTACGAGACATAACAGATTTTACAGGACAGGTGACTCATACCCTGTGGGTATGTACTGAAAGATTTTAGGTGAACCAAATAGCATATTACCTAAGCTTTAAAACGAAAAAAAGGTTTTTTCAAATATCTCAAATATTTCCATCCTAGGAGACCCAGGGGCAGATCGTCGGGCGGGCGGAAAAGCGAGGCGCGAAAGAGAAAATTTCCCGAGATATGACGAACGAAAGTCCTCACCGGAAGTAAATTTCCCATACGATCCACCGTTGTGATTGACAGCAACTTAATTGGCGCTGTGTTGTATTCGCGGGAAAGTCAGTAATGTATTAGATTTCGTTTGTTGGAGTCCGATTTATAAATTTACATTCACTTTGTGATTGGTAAAGGCCGACATTATTGTTCCTGGGTATCTTACAAACAAAAATATGGCATTCAGGAGCTCGACCGACCAAACTCGTCCACAATGAAGCTGAGCAAAGCAAATCGCCTGCTCCATCGCTTACGGATACATGTATTTCTCATAAAACAGTCATATAAACAAACATCAATACAAAGACAATTCCCGAACCGATATTTCAGTTTCTAAAATAACATCCGAGAACTGACATTGCAACTACTTCTAAGGTAAGTCCAGTACAATCAGTAGTCGAATACAGTGCTTGGTGCGTCAGTTTGCGGCCGTGTCGTGGCGCCAAGAACTGAGAGTATTTCTTTAGAGGCATTTTTTGGATAATAAACTTGAAAATGAACGTTAAATACTGAAATCGAGCGTACGTGTCTCCAGCTTAAATTATCTGACCAGTAATCGGTATACTACTGCGTGAGCTGATGTTTAGAACTGTGATTTGCATGTAAAGTACATGTAGAATACTTGCCGCGGCTCGGTTGGTAATAAATTTGTTTTAGATATATCAGATTTGTTGTAAACAGAACAAAAAGAGTGAGAAAGCCTGCAGAAGGCTGAACTACTTGGGGCCTCACAAGAACAACCGGTGTTGTTTTCTGCCAGGCCAAACAGGTCCAAACAGAATATCTAATAATTTTAAAATAAACAAGCAGTAGTCAGTAGCTGTCAGTTTTATGGACTGGTCTTTCACGATCATAAATGAACAAACAAATAATGAATTGGATTTCATACAGGTTATTGAGTCAAACAGTTTAAAAAAAGCATTCCGAGTTCGGAACTAAGGAAATTCATTTTATAAGCAAGCGTTCCCTTTTATCATCGCCTTGACTCTGTTTATTTATTGGTAGTCCTCCCGGCGCTGAGTTAAGCGAGACTTCTTCTCCAGCCGCTTCTGCCATTTGGCGTTCTGGATTTCTTTGATTCGTTTGCCTTTGGCGCCTCGGTCGACCACAACCACGAACTGTCTCAGGCTTTTAAACCATTTACTTCTGTCAACTCATGGCAATGCAATAACATCCAGAACTGAGTATACAATATATTTGTTATCCTTACCGAATCTATCTTCTTGATCGATCCTACCCGCGGGAAATATTGTAACGTAATAATAATAGGATGTGCTCGTAGCTGTTACAAACTGATATAATTGGCTACAAGATTTTAGGGGCGGAGAAAAACAAACATAATCTTGTGGAGGGCGTGAGTCGGCTTCTGTTTTTCAATACTGTTTTTCTCGAAACTCTTTTAAGCTCAAAACACAGCGCTACAAAAAGTCCTAGACCAGCCAATTCTTTGTCTGTTATTTCCAAATTTGGCAGAGTGACAGCGACATAACTGAAGACTCAGAACGTGCTGGGGAATTTCGAAATTCTGAATACTTTTCTTGTTATGGCGTTTGTTCTCAATTTTTCTCTTTGAAAGCACGCACACTAAAAGAATTATAATGTGTCTAATTAAAATTCGCCAGCACGTTATATGACAACAAAACAGTGCTGAAACTGATAAGCAGATATTTGATCCGGTCAATCCAAACACGGGTGACTTGGGACTTTTGGAATGTAAATAAAACATTGGAAACAACGCGCCTATATTTGCTCAGAAAAATCAGTTCTGAAAAATGAATACAATCATCATTTGTATAATTTATTAAGCTTTCCACTGATATATAGGTTTATGGGTGTCCAATGCGTAATACAGGCCAATTACTGAAAACAACGCTCAACCTGCACGGTAACCTTAATAACTGTAGTTTCTGGATTCCTGTGCATTGGAACGCTGGCAAAATTATCTTGCTAAGCCTTATTCTGAGTCCTTTCTCAGTGGTTTCTGTAATGCAAATATTGAAAATAGTTAGTGTTTACCAGTAAGTTTTTATCTTTTTGAAAATTGTGTCGTTTAGAACATAGTTAGTAGAGGGAGACTGGTTATGAAAGCCGGCACACTTCAAAGAAATAAAACAATAGGGGCTCGCTGAGGTTGAATGTACCCGTGACGTCACCGCGAGAGTGCACACTGAAACAAAGATGGCGAATGTTGAGGACGACTTTTTGGTTTGGGGAGACGATTTTGAGGCAATTTTGGACATTCTAGAAGAAGATGAAGGAATTGAAGAACACTTTACAGTCGCAGTTAATAATGTAAGTGAATTGTGCTAATTTGGGGTCGCAATGTTGTGTTACCGCGGCAAAATAAGTATTTGATAGGCTACTCGTTGCAGGGAAGCAACTTCTTTATACTTCGACAACATAATTTGTGTTACATGTTGGAGATAAAATGCAGCTTTTGTGACTAGGTCTAGGTCCAGGTGACGTTCCCAACACACTGTTCTTTGAGATGTTACTGCTCAGGAATAGGGTCAATATTTATACACTATCGTTCAGCGATTTAAAGCGTAAATAGGTTTTGTCACTATTTGCCGTTCGTTTGCTGTTGCAGTGTATTAAAGTGAAAACCATTGAATTTGAGAAAATAGCTTCAAGGTTTTGGAATGTTTGATTTTTTGCTACCTAACATTTCCGTCCTTGAACGATGAAGTTTGCCAAGAAAACAACCCCAAGGCTCAACAACAAAATGTCTCTTCACAACATCTGAACCTGCCCCAGAGTGAAGGCTGAAGCTGCACTTCCAAATTTTTTTCAGAAATAATTTATATAAGAAGGCACGAACTCAACGAACTTAACATCCCATGGTAATAATATAAAATTGCCCAGACCTAAAGAATAGATTGTAGTGATGCTGTTTAGGATAAACTTGTGACTCGTGTTGATAAAGTTGTGTCAGACCCAGAGTTTTACGACGAATTTGCCTCAGTCTGTTTTCTCCTCAATGAGCCTGTTTTTGTTTCTAGTCATGTTTATAGCTGCTATAATAATTTGAAATTGCATAACAGAGTTCCTTAAACTGTTGTATTATGGTTTTCAGCTCCTTGAAATTTTAGCATGAATACTCTTGTCTTTTTATTAATTTGTAGGCTCAAAAACAAGAAATCATCTGTCCAGACTGTGGTAAAAAATACAAAACAAAGGGAGGTTATGAACGACACAGAACTGCAAAACACTCCAGTCACCAACAACAATCACTACGGCCTTTTAGCTCCAGTCTTCTCAAAGAACTTGTGTCTACTGCAGTTTGTAGCATCAATGCAGCTGAATTTCATGCAGAAAGTTTGAGAAGGGAAATAAACGAGTACATTTATCAACCCCATGAAGAAGCAAGTCCTGAGTATTCGACAATCAAAACTTTGTATGAACAATTTTTAAAGAATGGTGATCTTGAGAAATTTTATAGAAGCTATTATGCTGCAGTTCCCCTGATGTCTACCCAATTCTTCTGTGGACTATCAAGAAATGCAGCCACACTTCTATCAACTAAAGTTGCTGACAGTTTAGTGGTTTTCTGCAAAAATGAAAAGGAAAGTTCAAGTGCTAGTAATCAAGCAACTGTTGTTAATGAAAGGGAAATGGCTGGGCTACAATATCTTGGAGGATATGTTCTTCACAAACTACACAAGAAGCTAGCTAAAGCTAACACGAGAGAAAGTGAACAAGCTATGGCACTGCTAAAAGCTGGAAGACTTGACAATGTTAGTGACTCAAAGCAGAAGCTAATTACAAACTTGAACCGTGGAGGACTTTGGGCTATTACAGGACCTGCTCAAAAGATCTTTTTGAAAACGGAGAAATACTTCAGAGAACTTACACCAAACACTGTTTCCAAAGTCGACCTTAGTGGAATAGCATTCAAGGCCATCAGCGACAGTGATATTGTTGCAAACTTCAATTTGATAGCAACAGATGCAGACATTAAGCAAGACAATCATGTATGCAAAGGACTTTTATATGGTATTATTAAGTTATATATACAAGTGCGTGCATTTTCTTTTGCAAAAGATGTGATACAGAAATATAAGATTCGAGCAAAACAAACCAAGTCCAAGTCTCTGCGCAAGGAAATCAGTAGGAGTCAAGCTGGTCACCAACCAAGGCAGAGCTAAATGCTGCTATGTTGGATTTGATGCTACAGACACAATTCACAATTACTACGAGCAGGCAAAATTCAAGGCTCTTCAACAGGAAAAAACAAGTTGCAAAACATGATAGGAGAGACTGATTGAAACTTTCAATAAGTTTCATTTAAAATTATAATTGTAGTTGCTTGTTTGTATCTTGAGTTTATTCACTTCTGTGTCATTATTTACTGCAGTGGAAAGACATGCTGCAAGCTCTCACAGGAGAGGTCTTAGTTATTTCGTTAAAGTTTTAATAACAAAATAGTTATTGATTTGTGGATGATCTTCCAACTGAAGGTGTTTTAGAAAACATGAAATAGACTTACATTTTTATTTTTCTAAAATATTTTTACCATGGTCTGCATTTGGGCACTCGTTGTAGTATTAAGGCCAGACATGAACTGTATTTCAAAGCTTTATTAATTTGTTTTTATTGTATAACTCTACAAATAATGATTGGTTTTTGAAAACCTGATTACCAGTAGGTACCATAAGTTCCCAGTGATAGGCTGCACCCATAAATAGGCTGAATCCAGAACTTTTCAACACATTTTTGAGAAAAATACTATATGACTTTGAATTAAGTACTTGTGTATAGCAGTATCCCAAACTTTTGAGCAACATTTTGAAATGTGTGGCCTATCAACAGGAAATTACAGTACTTAAAGTGTGTAAGAATTTTTTTAACTTGGGTCCAATTCCAAGGACAAACAAAAAATAAAGCATAAATTCCCATCACATCAATTTTGATGGACTGCTTTTCTTTACCTTTACTCTCCTCATATTCAAGTATGAGCATTGTTTTTAAAATACTTGTACTACAGCTAAGTGAAAAGTTAAATAAATGTATTTTTTAACTCTTGATATTTTACATTTCTAACAAAGTTGTAAACATATGGCTATTCATTAAATAAATGACACAATGTGCAATACGTATTTCAAGTGTATAGTGTATCCTTAAACCACAACCAGCCACATCTAAACCAAGTCACATGAAATGGCTAGTAAAAACACTGATTTTGTGAATTTGAAAAAAAAGGTCAAATCTCACAAATTACAAGAAAAAATATTTAGTATAAATTTTAAAATCACTATACTCTTCATACCATAGTAAATAATTTCAAACAAATGACCAGCCTATGATCACAAAAAGTGAACTAGAGTACAGTAATAATTATGGAAACCTAAAACGTGGCTGAGCATTATGTCCTGGCTGAATTTTGTTTTGCTTCTGACTGGCTCTTTTTGACATTTGTACTCAAACACTCATTTGAAATTCATTCAAGAAAAGTCTGCATTATATTATGACCTACACATGTAATTCATTCATGCTCTCTTCCTCTTTCTACCTCTAGTGTTCTATATGCATTTAAAGGCAGACTGAAAACAATGTTCAAAGTTTGATTTTCTTTCTGCATGGGAGTTTGTCATTTGTTACCTGCTCCCATGCTCTCTTGCTATCTTTCCTGCCTCTTGTATTTCCACTCTGACAAGAAATAGACCTCTGAATCCTGATAGTGTTGTTGTTGTAGCCAAACTGGTTAATGTCAGGATTGTCACTTCGTCTCCCAAGCTGTCTCTGCCTGCCAAAGTATTCCTCCACAGGGTCCTGACACAACCGCTCTGTCAACACAAACTCCATGCCCTCTGACAACAAGAACTTGACCAATTCAATAGTTGAATGAACAGTAATTTGGAAACCCTCGTAGGTCTGCCATGAGATGAACATACGAGCCCTTGCATTCTGGGTGAAGTTGCCCAGTCTGTTATCTGTGCTCTCCTTCCATGTTTTCAGATATTCAAGGAATTCCTCCAAAAATTGGAACCTGTAATGAAATTAGTAAATGTGAAAAAGTGTATTTTTGTGGATTTAAGTAAGATAGCATATTTCCTGATTAAGTGCCTCCCCCTTGAAATATCCCATACCAAATAATTTTACAAAATTAATTTAAAATAAGCGCTCTCCTTGATTAAATGCCCATTCCAATATAATACAGGTACTGTGGAGCTACTTTGAATGTGGGGTGGGATGGGGGGCTGACTAGTGACTCGAAGTGGGGGGAGGGGGGCTGAAAACACCTTTTTCTTAGTAACTCTTTATAATTTTCAAAAAGGTAGGGGGGACTGAAACCCCCTAGCCCCTCCCCCTCTGTGGGCACTCAGGGTTCCCGCGGATCCTTGAAAAGTCTTAATAAGTCTTATTTTATATTTTGTATTTTCAAGGCCTTGAAAAAGTCTTAAATATGGCAAAAATATTTCTCAAGGTCTTAAAAAGGTCTTAAATTTCTGTTCAAGTAAAATTAATGTATTTTTCTACTTAGCTAATTTTGGAAGAATTTAAGCTCGAGCATCTTGGCTCAGTATATTATATACAACCTTGGAAGTAAATTTGTTTCGTGCTTGTTATTGTTAACAATGTGCATACTTTTATATAGAGGTAAGTAAGGAAACTTCATCTTATCCATTGTACGATCACGTTCATATTATTCTTTTAATTTATTTAATTTTACATTTCGTGCATTTTCAATGAACGATTCTGAGAACAATTAGGTCTTACATTTTTCCAAGCTTGGGCCTTGAAAAGTCTTAAAAAGGTCTTAAATTTGCTGAGTTGTCAGCTGCAGGAACCCTGGATCTGTAAAATTTGGAATTGCATGCATTTCTGGACATAAGTGGATGATTGAGACACGGTACACTGGACTGAAACTATCGTTATTAAAAAAAATACTCAAATAAATTATATTACTGTATCTCCTCTCCCTTGACCTGTTGTATACATGTATGTATTAAATTATTTAAATTTGTAATATTTACTATAAACGCTGCTTAGCTCGAATAGCCCAATGGTTAATCTAAGCAGTGTTTACTCCTATCCTGTCTTAAGTCAACACCTTATGCTTAGCATTATCATTCTTATGATATTTATTTACATTATTTATTATTCTACCGGTATTTATTATTCATTTACTGTCTTATTGTGTAATTACATACATGTAATTGTGTAGTTTAAATAAATATTGATTGATTGATTGATTGATGACACCATATTTCAACATCTAAATTGTTTGGTTTCATAGATGTTTTGCATAGACACAAACTGTTCACTAGCTGCGCATACATATACCTCTTCACGTCACTACTGACCAACAAATAGAAAACAATGTTTGTCAGATGGGAGTCATTGAATGATGAACGAGTTGAACTAGAAACTGTTAGTGTACGTTTGTAGGCATAAAACCATGATCGACAATCTCAATCATTGAGGTGACATTGTTTCTAAAGAAAGTATTGGTACTTTAAGCTCAAACCCTCCACTGTACATTGTACACGGCACTCACGGTGCAAAACCTAACACATCAACTTTCAGGTTAATTTGAATGAACTGTTTTTAACTGTTGTTTGTTAAATTGATAGTTAGTAAACCAGTGTCAAATGCTGTTTTTAAGATTACCTATTGTAAATTTATTGTTTTTTTTAATTGAGGATAGGGGATTGTTGTACCAATTTTCACTAGCTTTTGTAAATAGACTGTTTTTTTAAACTTTAATATTGTAATTTTTTAAAATATCTTAGGTATATTTAGGGCCCCCCATTGATAGCAGGATTTTTTTGTAAACTGAAGGGGCAACCCTGCTTAAATAAAGGTTCATTCATTTATTCATTTCCTAACCAAGTATTTTACCACTATCTGGGGTGAACTGTTATTGGCCAGGTGATAATCAGTATCAAAGAAGTGAAAATATTTGCTTCCAGAGATGTTTCTCAAATATTCTTTTGAACTTTTAGGGGTTGTAAACCAGTATTTTAGGTTTTGATCTTGAATTGTTACCCATAGTAATTTACAATTCTCAACTTCTGTTGCCAGAAAGTTATGTTGTACCAGCAATTGAAACAGTGTGACAGATACAGGCTATATGGCCTTTGTTGGACAAGATGACTTTGCCGCATAACAATATCAGGTGAGAGTACATGTAACTAAATGAATATTTACCGTTCTCATCAATAAAATGCTCTGCAGACTATATTCTCTTAGTTCAAAGGCAGACATTAATCCACACATCATCAGTGAAGTACATGGCAGTGGAAAGTGACACACCTTTTGAAACTCAGTTACAGCCCAGTGTTGTTCCTCAGGGGTATAGATGTCTTGGAGGGTAGGTGTTAAGACCTACATGTACATACATGTATGTTATTGTACCTTTTCCAAGCCGATGGTTGGATGTACTGATAGCCTCAAACTAATTTTGTTGTTGGTTTGATGATCACATGACTTGGGGAATAAGAGTGGACACACCTGTAGACTGAAGGTCATTTCGTGATGTGGTGGATATGCTGATGCCCGGGGGGGGGATTCCCATACTAACAGGGGCGGGGATGCTCGTCGTACCTCTTAGGGGTTAAATCCTGGGTTTTGGTACCACTTAGGGTGTTCAAAGCAAAATACTTACATTTGCATAGAATACGGTACCTTTTAGGGGTGCCACGGTCAGTCAATTGAATGACATTTCATATAAACATTGTAATTAACTACGTGTAGCTCTAATTTAAAATCATAACACCATTTAAATTTCTATTTGTTTTCGAGATTTGTTTTTCTGATTGGTACCTTTTAGGGGTAAAACTCAGCTTAAACCACACCCAGATTGGTACCTTTTAGGACCCGGAAACAACTGCTGAAGGCGCGAGCGAGCCTCAAAGCGACGAGTGGAGCGAGTCGGAAGAGACGAGTCGACTTGTATCACTTGCAGGAAATCGCATCTAATTTAAATAATTATGGCTTGGAAACATGAGCACTTCCGCTGGATCGTATGTCAAGTAGGCGGCGCTCCACATAAGTTTGTTTTGTTATCAGTGTTAGTTTTTCGATGGAAGCAAGTGGACAGGAAGATTTATCAAGTCAGTCAACGCCAATTAACCAAATCTGTTTTCCGAGTTCCTTTTCTCCTATAAAATCAAAACAAGCTATTAGCATTCTCTGGTTACAAAATATTTTGAAAGCTGACAATCGAAGGAAACTGTTCGCAATCGACGGTACTAAAACAAATCCGTGTTTCGATCTCCAAACTTTGCTTGGTGTCGATCTAGAGCAACTTCAACGGCTGCAACAAATGTAATGTGCGGAAAATGCTAATTTAGTGAGACAAGAATTTGAGACGAGAGAAATCTGCGAAAGCAAACAGGCAGCATTGTTAGTTTTTTAGAGCCGATATTGTAAAATTCTGTGAACTAAAAGCGAGTAATTAGAGTAATTATTACCATAACAAAAAAACAGAGCGACAAATAAAAAATCCCCGACACGCTTTTGGAGTATAAACAGTGCTAAGACTGATAATTTGACAGCTGATGGCCTAAATTAAAATTCGAGAAACTTGGGACGTCTTGAAACACCGTTCGGTTCGGAAACACCGCCCTCATGCTCGCTTATCAAAAGGAATTTTTCAACTGGAATAAAAGCATCGTCTAGAGAATTTTTAAATGTAGATATGTAGGTTTCAGTATTGTTATCCGCTGTATAACAACTGGAAGATACAAGCCAATAACTGAAAAAGCTTGAAAACACCGCTCGACATACACTGTAACCTTATATATATATTTCCTCCTTCACAAAACGAAGATGAGCATGACTACATACAGATCATTTGTTCAAATTAACTGATGAAAAAGTACATGTAACTAATGTGTTTTCAAATGGCTAATCAAGCCTATCCGGGCACGAAAGCCACGGTTGCAATCAATGGTGGCAATAGAACGTTTGTCCAGGAGAGGATGGATGGCGTTCCCTCTCCTTGCGCCTCCGACGCTTGATGATTGCCCCTTTGACACGATTCTCCTCAAAGGACCTTACTCCGACGAACGACGCATTGTTTGTATGTAGAGACATTTGCTTTGACAATACTTAACAGTCATGTCAATAAAGCATTTTATTATTATTATTATTATTATTATTATTATTATTAATTATAAGATGTCGTTGTAAGTTGATAGACATTTAATTTAGGTCAACTTACCGCCACTCGTTCCAATAACAACGTTTGTTCTCACCATCACCTTCGCGGGTCCAAGAATCTGAAAGAAACACATAATCACAAGCTTCAATGTGCTTTGCAAGTAGCGCCGGCTAAGTGGCATTTTTAAAACCATGCTCAGGCGGGGTATTTTTTGCTGTCAAGATAGTCGGGGTGGAGAGAGAGGGGGCGATTTGCATATTGCCCTTGCCACTGTAATTCGTTATTGTTGAACAAATTTTGTTAAAATTTCGCAGGATTACTAATTGGGCTAAGATATACAGGAAAAACAAAACAATGGAAGGGTGATGGAAAAGGTTACAATATTGTGATGTTCAATATTCTGCTCGGCAGTAAGAACCTTCACATCAGGGGCCGGGAAAGCGGAATTGAGATAAAAAACAAACAGATACACTGTTCATACTTTTAACTAATAAAACGATTAACAAATTTAAATAATGAATAGTACAACTTTGTTAACGGTAAACAACGCCGGGAAAGAGCGTGTCTAAATTAACGAGTAGGGGTACAGTACAGCAATAATAGTATAATTTAAGACTAATTAGATTTTGTCGCATCTGTCCATACCTAAGATGTGTTTCTATAACCTACGAACACTGTTTGTGTTTATGTTCATAATTATAAGTTCCAGTGGAAAAATTCAGGCAAGATCTGTTATAGTACGTGTCCTGTCTGTGTTCTCAACTGCGTCATCAGACAATTCTACACACCATTTCTGTTCTTAAAGCATGAACTGTTACAATAGTAGGTTGTTTTAACTGATTGTTTTTACTTTTAAAATATGCCTTTTAACATCTGTTATGTATTCTCCAAATCGTTCATCAAAGTCTTTTTATCTCGCCCATATCAGATTAGCTGTTACCTCGTGTACATGATAGCATATAGATGACATTGGATGTGGAACAAGAGATATCATGTCCTATTATTTTCTTGTTTCGCCAGTGAAATACTGAAAATGCAATTGCAAGAAGTGCATGTTCCCATTTTTCTAAGGGACAAGTGTTACATCTTTTTTTCTTGTACACGTTATTTTATAAGATCAACGAAGCTCAGATCGCCCAAAATTTGAGAACAATTTAAGAACAATCTGAGGCTGAAAAACTCGCAGCCATCACAATGTCTTAAGACTAGATATTGATATTAGTTACTTAATCCGACTCCGTAATAAAGAACCAAAGCATTTTTCTTTTCGCAACATTTATTTTCATACATAAAGGAAGTGAAAGAAGAGATCAGCGCCTTACCTTTACATTCTCCGCTGACTTGTTTCTATTGCTAGCATTCTGAACCCCTTCTACCCGGGACGAACTCGGTAGAGAGATAACAAGGAAAACGATCAGGACACAACTCTTCGTCATTGTTCTTCTGGTGTCAATTCAATGAACAGTGAACTGAGTGTAAGAAGTGTAGTGTAATATGTTGTCACGGCGCAGCAGATCAGTACAGCGGCCTTTGTTAGAAGCACAACACGAAAAGACGAGCTCGCTTCAGCAACATTTGCATTTTCTATTTTAGTTTCTGAATTATATTTTTGAAACAGCATAACATCCAAAATTTAGTACATGTATAAAATTACAAGGCCCTAAAACTTGAAATTCGATCGATGAAGATATAAAAATATCTAGTCTTCCAGTATTTAAAAAAAAACTTAAATATCTTTTTATAGATCAGTATTAATCACTCCTCTTTCCTGCCCAGTTTAGTTTAATGTGATCCGTTTAAGCTCTTCCTGTGTGTGCACGTGTGTTTATGATCGTGTGTGTGCCCTATCGATCCTATAATATATAACTCAGTTTATATGACTTAGCAGTATATTATCTAAACAACAGAGCGGCCAACTCAGACAAGCCCTTATGGTTTTTTTTGGACATCATGCCACCTAATTTTAAAAATATTTAATATTATCATCTTGCTTTTACAGAAAATTGTAAAATCATGGGTCAAATAAAGATTGCTGTTGTTGTTGTTGTTGTTGTTGTTGTTGTAAACTAATACAACGCGGAAGAGCTTGCTATTCTTCAGTGTTCAGATGCTAGATTTGCATTACCAAGTTACATGCTGTTGTAATCAATTTGTAGGCCGAAGATAGTTCTTGATGAACTGGCCATGCAGGGCTGCAACGATCGAACAACAACCAGTGGCAATTGAACTGCATCACATTTGATAAAATCAACAACTCAAAATAAAGACAAATACTCTTTGACATTTTAAAATAACGCCATGACTACCATTCATCTGTATGCAAAGCAAATATACATTTAGAATTGGCTGTTGCGTGTTTCTAAATCGTATTTATTTCAGTTTCAGGATTGAACTTCACCAACGGAATAAATCTGAGCTGGAGCGGGTTGGAGCTAAGGAAGCCGCCTCTAAACAGTAGATGTTTCTGGATATTTCGATATTTCTGATCCCGACGTCGGATTTCATTCTGTTGTGATCCAACAACAATTTATGAGACACACCAACAATTTGTTGAATAAATTTGGTTTAATTTCCCTCGCAAGTTATCTGTAACACGAGCGTGATATTTCCGATCCAACACTCTCTACAATTTGATTTCCTCTATCTACTAACCAACAGGTTGCCGCTAACCTTTTCAATCTCAATGACATTAGCTCCTTACTTGTAGAAGGAAAATGGAAGCTAGGGTGCACATTGACAGTGTAGGATAAAACGCTATTCGCCGAGGCGACATTTGCATTTGCTATTTTGGTCTCCGAATTTCAATTGTGCATCAGATCAAGACACTCCATACTTCCTGTAACGAGGAGGAAGTCGGGGGTCTAATTTATGTCAGTGTTGCGACACTTCTAGTTAGTACAGCAATTTCATGTACAAAAATCGGTTAACCTGATGCTTTTAGAAAAGAGAGTATTTCAAATTCTTCAACGTTAAAACCTATCCTCTATTACAACATATCAAACGTCCCCAAACGTCCAATTTGGGAAAGTTGCCACAAAGTGAATATATGCAAAAATGGTTCGATTTCATCGAGGAAAGTCAACATTGGTGTTTTCTGTTATTTGAGCAGTCTAGTTCGACTCAGTTTCGGCCAAAATGTCGACCATAAAGTCGGCCAAAAAGAACAGTCGGCCAAAAAGTCGGCCAAAAAGTCGGCCAAAAAGTCGGCCAAAAAGTCGGCCAAAAAGTCAGCCAAAATATCGGGGCGCCGCCACGGCACTAACTGGGCTCTGTAGAATAGAGTAGGGGCAGTCCCTCTTTTCCCTCCGTAATGCGTCGAGAGATGACTAAAAAAGACACATGGACAGACGAGAGGGAGAATAGGACGAGAGAAAAAGAGAGAGGAGAGGGGAGAGGAGGAGAGTGTTTGTGGCAATGAAGCTTTTTGTGACACTCCGCCGCCCCTCCCCCCTCCCCATGTAGACATGCCGCACTGTAAACAAGAACATTTGAGGGGACACAAAGAAGATTACTTCAGTCAAGATTGAATAAGTCTTTTAATTCTGAACTGTCATATGGCCGTTTATCAGACTGTCCAAATTATGGTCATTCTGAAATCAGAATTATAACAGTAGCTAAGGCTACTGGAAGCGCCAAAGGCACGAGGCTCCAGGGGGGGTATAGGGGAGTTTCTGAGAAAAATTTGAACTCGACATACCCTGTCACTGATTTGTGCCACTCTTGGACATCAATTTCCCTGGAAAATGCTAGATAAATTGAGTATAATTTTATGATTGTTTCCATTAAGAAAACATGTCTCAATTCGATCAGCTACCAAACTATTGGTTTTGCATAAAAATTGTCCATTTTATTTGATATTCCTTTCAGTTTGTAGTGAATATGTTCGTTGTTCTTTGTGAATATGTTCTTTGCTAGAAGATATCGATAGGCTTTGACATACATGACTGTAGGCTGCGAATATTTTGTATCATTGCTCTACTATTTACGTGTATTACTGTTTGTTGTTGTGTAAACGCAAGTTGCGAGCTTCTAGAAGAAAATGTGAACGTATGACATTCTCTACCCGACCTTTATATTTAATAATATATATATAACAAATAGAGCATATGCGACAATTTTTAAATTGTTTTTAAAATTCACCGGCTTTTTCTAAAATTGCATCAAATGTTCTATGTGTTACACCAACAATTTTATCAGGAAAATAGCATGGGGTCACCCAACTCATTTTTGCTTAAAATGCAGCTGAATGAAAAAAATACAGTTTTACTTGAGATTTGTAACGCTGCCATGGGAACATGAATGCGGTGAGAGTACATGGGTCAACAAGGTGCAACATACCACTGAATCGCGTTTTTACTGTTTGTGTAAAATATTGAATTCGTAATAATTGCAACTGTGATGCGGTATTGTAGTGTCCCAGTGTTATTCGCTCAATGCCTTTGCCTCTGAAGACTCGACCGGATCAGCGGAATGTCTTTCGTTGGCCGTTTGAAAACTAAAGGTTTTTCTCCCACGTATAGCATTTAATATTTCATACAAAATCACTCTTTACAGATTTGTTCTGGGTGATGACTATTTACAACTGGTTATTGTTATTTTACAATGTTTTAGTTAAGTCTTAAGATGTAGTGTGGATAGGATTTTCCATTTCTTTCGATGGATTCTAACTTTCTGATTTTGAGTTGCAATTATTTTTTCAATTTTTCCGTTTGCATAACAATATTTAAAAAACTATATAAAGTTGGCTTTTTCATGTATAATTTGGATTTAAATATGTGAAATTTGCCAAGTAGAATTAGATGATTAATAAGTGTGTCGGGATTTTGGACGTCATATCCAAAAAAATATCCTATGAAATGTAAGAGGTATATTAAAGTGTTATGACGTCCTGGCCCAGTTGATGAAACTGGTCCAGAAGGTCTTTGTGACGAGGCAGTCCCAGAATAAATGTGAAATAGTTTCCTTTCAATTTTGTTGCAGCCAAAGAGAAGGCCGAGAAAACATTTGGATTTTCTTTCATCAAGTTAATGAGAGACGATGGTACTACAATAAAAGATGGGCCACATGATTTGTGTATTTATAAGGTACAGTCTGTTTTCAGTGAGTACTCAGAGTATCCAATAAATACATAGAGGATATTACACGGTAGCGAGAAGATATGGATTTTATCTTCGAGTGACACGAAATTAAAATCAGTTATATAAAGTGATGGAAAAGTAAATGTTTGTGTAAATAAACTAAGATTATGTTATTGTTTTCTTAATCATCAGGAAGAGCTTCATGATCCATCATATTTTCAAACTTTCCTGGATTGGTCAAAGAATTTTGCAAAAAGTGGTCATAGAAAGCCGTGGAAAAGTTATGGGAATTTAGAGAACAGAAGTTGCTGGAAGTTGTTTGTTCTAGTAATTCGTGTTGTGTGCTAACACAAATTAACACGAAATTCTTATTAGAAAGCATTGCTACATCCATACATGTGGAACTTGTGTGTGGAGAAATACAAATTTGCTATTGGAATTTCTCATATTGATTACAAGTTATCAAACATATAAGTTGGCTTTGTTAAATGGTTTTACAGGTGATATTTCGCTGGTTTGAAGCTTAAATTTGCAATTCCAAACTTGTTACAGGCATTGCACATTGAGTCTCAAATGCAAGGGATTATTCCCACTGCAAATATCAAATAACCAGAAGATAAGAATCTGTGGCAACAGTCAACAAACAATCTAAAATCATGAAATAAACAGAGGATATGATAAGAATTTGATGCCACATCTTTTGACATCTACCCTAGAACATCTCGTGATATCCCTGTTGAAGATGGCTGCCTTATGTTAAATGTCTGTTGCTTTACTGTATTATGATTGTGCTATGTCATATCAAAGTATGTAGTATGCAAACTATTTCTATTTCATTTTCTTGCTTCCAGTATGATCAACAGTGTTTCTATGACTCCAATACATACATCAAGTGTGCCTCATCTCCGGCAGAATTCATAATTCAGAAGAACGCAGGCACAGAAAGACTTGTTCGAAGTGGCAAGGAATCGTTTTACATCAAGACCACAATCTGCTCTACAAAACTGACACAAAATGGTGAGTTGGAGTGTTCGAGTGTCAAAGGTGCTTAACTCAACTTTACAGTCAATTGATATAAGTATACTTGACGTTTTGTGCAAAGAAGCAAGTTGTTTGTACAAATTAAACTCATAATTAGATGCACGAGTAGTTACAAATCGTATTACCTAGCAGACCATTCATGTTACGTTTTGTTTGTTATTCACCTAGTCATAGACGTTCGTAAATATTCGGAAAAATTTCCGAAAGTTCAGTCATCTTCAGAATACTTTAGGAGACATTTGGATCATATGTTCGGAAAATATTCGGAAAATATTTGGTAATCGATTCTCCACCATAGCTGAGTACAGTAAAACCCGCGTAGAAGTTTAAGCAAGTTCTTATGTATGTGATAGCTATGTGTGGATAAAATATGACTTTGTATTATCTTGTAGTTGACCTTGTTGGCTTGTTGAGGTGGCGGTCCCAGAAACATCAACTGCAATCAGTTCTGACATCCTTGCTAAAGATTGATGGTGAAGAAATTGTCAAGGTAAGTACTGTGGGAGTGAAGACTTAAAAGTTGTATTGAATTCAGTTGACTTGCTAACTAACTGTAGTGAAGCCGTTCTGCTAACAAGTAAAATGTTGCCCTTATTACAGTTTCTGCAAGACATCTTTGATGCTCTATTCTGCATCCTGAATGAAAGCGTAGAAGAGTACGGCAATCTGGTGTTCAAGGCTATGGTAAGAGCTGCATTAACGAGTGTCCTTTCTCATTCTACAATCTTCTTATTTCACTGTTTATCATGCTGTAGTATTTTCTAGTCAGTGAGCTGGACTGTGTGTCTGTGGCTGCATATTTGCATGAGATCGTGCTTGTATATTGGACTGTGACAGTGTACCTGCCAAACACGTTGTAACCACTTGCCTGTCAAACTGCTCCTAGTCTACATTTATTTGTCTGTCTCTCTCTGTTTGTGTCCGTCTGCCCATCTTGTTCCTATTTGACCCCACCAACGTAACCTACTACTACTACTACTACTACTACTACTACTACTACTACTACTACTACTGCTGCTGCTGCTACTACTACTGCTACTACTACTACTACTACTACTACTACTAGTACGACTACTTCTGCTGCTGCTACTACTACTACTACTACTACTACTACTACTACTGCTGCTGCTGCTACTACTACTGCTACTACTACTACTACTACT
>JANVCJ010100722.1:0-17703 GCA_026413505.1 Epizoanthus ramosus
AAGAAGAACGGAAAGTTTTGTTTTTTGTGCTTGTGCTTATTCTATGCTTATGCTATTTCACAAGTGTGAACCAGGCTAAGAATTATCAGCTAGGCAAAGCTAACACTGAATCGTTATCACAGCAATTGTAACCTCGCTTCAAGGAGACCAGCACTTTCAAATATACCACAATGCACTGCACTCCCTAGAAGCAACTGCAGTGCCGATTCTGCTTTATTTCAGGCGACAACAAAGAATAAGTTTCATACTGTCATCCAGAGTCTGTAATGAAGCAATGAAGCCATATTACCGGTCGTTATTGAAGCAATAAAGCAATGTTTTCAGGGCTTTATAAGATTTTGAAGTACCAAAGTGATGTCTTATCACTGCACGAGCAGCAGAGGTGAAAGCCTGAAGTGCAGGCTAGCTGAAGGCTTTTGCAGCTGCTCGTGGCATGGTGTGAAGTCATTTTAGTACTTTAGAGCCTGTCAGTCTTTTAGGACAGATTTGCTCACATGCGCATGACATCCAAGTTTACTACACGTCATGCACGTCGTAGTTGCTAACCCTTATGGCTAGGGCTAGCGCCTTCGTGTAGTATTTCCACCCCTCTCCTCCGAGGACTGGGCAGGGTGGTTGTATACGTATTCCGTTCTGCCGGTTTCTACTATGGCCGCCCTTTTCGTAAATTGTGACAGTGTACTTAATATATGGGTATCGAGTTCAAAGGCGGATAGCTCGTTTGAATCTGTTTTTATTCACATCTAATGGATGACTGGTCAAATATGGGACAAAAGTCAAAGTGTCCCCGGGAAAAAAAATGGCGCCGGGGGAATTAAAAGGATGCAGGGGAAATCAAAATGGCGCTGCATGGTGAAATCAAAATAATAATAATAATAAATGGTGTATTTTTATAGCGCCAATATCCTCTTGAGCTCAAAGGCGCTTTACATTAACTTAAGGTAAAACTATGCGCAAGGGAAGTTAAAAGGTAGCCAAGTTCTCTTACTGAGTCGGCGATTCCTCGCGTTCGACTTTCTTTCACAGTTAATAGCCGAAATGACAATGGAAGTATTGGTCCAGACAAGTTATACCTCTCTAGTGCTAGGAACCCAAAACTACTGAAATGATAGAAATTCGAAATTTGATTCATTTGACAACCCTGACAATATTTCTGCTGAGAACGTCTATAGTGATGATTCCCTCGTCGTTAAATATACTGACTGCGTTGTGCTGTTCTATATTCTTGAGGATATTTATTTAAAATCTGTTTGGAATCAGCTTTCAAGTCAGTTGAAGTGATCTTCCATGTTGGAACGATACCCATGAATCCATCCTGGAAAGGTATGTCAAAGTTTGCTATTTAGTATAATCGAGGCAGTGTGTATGTGTGTGTGTGTGTGTTTGTGTGTGTGTGTGTGAGTCCAATGTTTGCAGTCGAGTGATCGTCCGGGTTTGTTTAGTCCTGAGAAGGACTGCTGTTGGTGATAAGTGGTCTGAACCCAGGTGAGTCAATGTGTGCAGTAGAGTGATCGTCCGGGTTTGTGTAGTCCTGAGAAGGACTGCTGTTGGTGATAAATGGTCTGAACCCAGGTGAGTCAATGTTTGCAGTAGAGTGATCGTCCGTGTTTGTTTAGTCCTGAGAAGGACTGTTGTTGGTGATAAGTGGTCTGAACCCAGGTGAGTCAATGTGTGCAGTAGAGCGATCGTCCGGGTTTGTTTAGTCCTGAGAAGGACTGTTGTTGGTGATAAGTGGTCTGAACCCAGGTGAGTCAATGTTTGCAGTAGAGTGGTCGTCCGTGTTTGTTTAGTCCTGAGAAGGACTGTTGTTGGTGGCTGACGTTTGGACAACCTGGTTCAGACCATTTATTTTATTCTTTACTTTGAATAACAAAACAAACGGATACCAGAAGAATATTCAACCATTATTGTGTGCTTCCTATTTCCCAAGCCTTTCTTTCTGACCCTAGTTCTCACTGGTGAAATTACACTAAACACTGGAATAAAGACAAACCGGTGATAACAGAATGAGAAGATAATAAGATCTGTATAAACATGTCCGTTCTTCCTGTGCGCATATTTCTGTGGTTACTTCATTGTTTCACCAGTGAGGACAGTAACGACACAAGCATAAGCGCAAGCATAAGCACAAGTTCCTATCTTACCAGTGGAACACGACAGGTCACACGTATTGTACGATGTCTCCTATACATATGCATATTTCTCATTTCTCTGCTTATTTCACCAATGATGACTCGAGAGAAATCCAGCTGATGTTACTAATCCCGTACTATATTAATACGCTTTTAATTACTTCAGTATTTCTTTTCTTTATCTGATCACTTGAAACAATATTTAGTTACTTATTCCTGTGGATCGGTTGGTGCTGATCCCTTTCCAATAATTCTCATTCACGAAGAGTCAGTGGACAAGAAAAATACAACAAATATAGATATTAGGCAACTAATTAAAATCTGACTGCTCTGCAACAATCAGAAATAAAAGCTTGCCTGCTTGCACACAGTTGTATCGCCCTTGTCATTTCTTACCTGGATTCCCATTGGCTGCCACTGAGAATGATGCAGTTGTTTCATCCCCTCTCCAGTCCACTTCTTCGCCTTCACTACAGCCTTTACAAACCACTCCGTCCAATATATATTCCTCTCGAACACGCTTATACCAAAAGGGTGTTGCACACGGAGAGCAGACAGTTCGTTACAATTCGTGCCATCCCTATTACAATAGCCAATTCGGTCTATCCGTGCATCTGCCCAGAAGAGCTTTTTTGTGATATGACACATAGCCAGACCATTAGGCCAAAACAGTTTGCCTTTTATTAGTAAAGTGTGATTGGATCCGTCCAGTCCTACTCGGCCAATCTTGCCGAGGCCCCAGTCAGAATAGTAAAGGTAACCTGCAGATGGTAAATCAGAAACGTTAGAGGTGTTTAGACTCAACAATTTACGATTTGATTGCGAATTAACGTATGCAAAACCCAGCAGCTTTTCATCACATGTCCAAACACGTTAATGCATTGATTTTATTTTGTGTTTGCTTGATGAATTATTTATGGTTTGAGAAAATCTATATCGTTCGAATATTTGATATAGATTCTCAAACCGATTTCAGTTTTGGTTGATAATTAACATATGCAAAACCCATGAGTTTTTCATCACATATCCAAACACATCATAGTGTTGATTTCTTCTGTGTTTGCTTAATGCAGTATTTATGAGTTCGAGAGCCGAAGTTACACATCACTGAAAACATACTTCGCTGTATAACACAGCCGCTCTAATCTCGCTGCACTAACGTTCGAGTTTATTCTGTGTGATATTTGTTGAAACACTTGTGATTAGTACTTATATCAAAGTTTACATTGATCATTATTCAAATATATTCGCTATACATATATGTAAATTAAACTTTCAGGCTTGTTAAAATTAAAATGAAGCAATCAAGCAATGTTTTCCAGGCTTTTGATGATTATAAAGTACCAAAGTGACGTTATACCACTGCACGAACAGCAGAAGTGAAAGTCGAAAGCGCAGCTGTGAGTCCTTACTGTTCGGTAGTGTAGCAGCTCTCAAGTTTCAAGTTTCAAGTTTAATTTATTATCAATTTACAAAATATAGAATTTCAAGAGTTCCAGTGGCCTGCAACTAGTTAAAACTATTCTAAGGCAGGTCACTGGTTTGAATTGTTCGCTTCTTGAAGTCTCAGCTTATCACGTATAAATTTATAACATTACGTAATTTTAAATCTAAATTTTTCAAAGTAAAAATAAATCCTTAATCGCGGTGCTCTTTGAAATCGGAAACCTTCGTTTGATTCTTTTCAAAATCAAAGGTTCATATCGGGGAAGTCACAAGAACCCACACAAAAATACAGAATTTTAGTTTTAATAAAAGTCATGTGCAGTTTATTCTGTTGATTATGATTGAACATACACAATGACAATCGATCCGCAATCCTTATATGACCAATTTGTGTTGACAATTTTAATACCCATGCATACCTCTCTAGCTCTGCCAAGTTTACGTTGGTGTATTTCCGGTAACTGCATTTCCGGACTTTTTGAAGACAATGGACACATCTTATATTAGCTTTTGATGCCTGATGAACGCTACGTAAACACAAAAATATTCTTGAACTCAGCATTCTTGATTCTAAGGTCCAAATTTCAAAATATAAAGAAAGTTATCAGACTCTAAACAAATCTATGAAAGGTCCAAGGCCATCTTGCGTTGTTGCCTGGCTGCTGAGCTGCCCTGACGAAAATACTCGTACACTCTTCGTATAACATTCGGAAGTACCATATTTCCGACCATTTCCGATCTTATTTCGATTTCAGACAAAGAAGCCTGGAGCGAGCCCCACCTCAAGAGTACCACGTGATCAGGGAGTCGAAGCGATGTGATGAGTCTTCTAAATTCCCACTTCCTGTAGAAAAACCCTTCAAAAGGGACGATTCACACGTCTTTGGTTTGAAGGATTTTGAATGCGATTTCGACAATGGCAAGGGACTATGATCATCTTTTCAAATTGCTTATTATTGGTGATAGCGGTGAGTATTTTGTGCGAAACTAGAGCGTCTTACACACGCACGCACTAACTACCGGCTCAATTATTTCCCAAGTGTCAAGATCAAACTGTACACTGCACTATATAGGTTCACAATCGATTTCTGAGATAAAACCTTAGCAGGTTGAGTATTTCGTATTCCATGCAGACAATATTGTGCTTCGTCTTCAATATTGTTGAGCGCTTTAGAGAATCCGTTTACGAAGTCTAGATTCCAAAGAACACGAATGCAAATATATCAAATATGATTTTGAACAAATACATTGACGTGAATCTTTGTAAACAAATTTTGAAAGATGCAGTTTTGTGTCATTCTACATTTTGCATGAGTTTATTCATAAAAGTCTTTGATTATTGCTAATAATATGAAAAATAGACATCTTAAAACTGTCAGTTCATTTAGCTAATTCGTGAAATTCGCCTGAACGTATGTACTGATGTAGACGGAGCTGAACTGCTCAAGCAAAGATTGAAAGAGGGACTCTTGCCAACGTCTGTTCATCTCTGATCCGGTTGGCTTTCTGCAGTATTTTTCAGGAAATTTGCAAAGTGGCGATCAATTGCTGGAATAATTGATAAGTTAGTATTTATAGATACTTGCAGAAAAGGGCAAGTCGATCAGGTGTAATGGTGAATAATGGTTTCAAACTTTCAATAGTTTAGGTCAATGAAATTGCCATTGAAATGGACTGTTTTGTTTTGGCACAATCTCGAGTACTAGTCATAATGGTTGGTTAAAAATAGATCTGATGTTATAATATTAAACCAGCATTGTGAAGTATAGAACACACAAGTACTGTTGTTGAGCATCACTCCTTACTTGCATGTAGTATTTCATAATATTTTGTTATGTGTTCTGGAACTAGTAACTGTATGATTATGCAAGCTTAATATTAAACTGACTTGTGAAAACAATTACTCAGTGCTCCTGAGGGCACTACTTAGAACTATGTTGTGTGATACACAAGAAAGTAACTCTGTCAAGTTGTTGCTTAGCACAGAAAGCTAACTATTGTATTGATTTGATGTTATGCTCACATCCCATGTTTGGAATTGGCATTGTGGTAATATCTTACAAATTATGTCATAAGTGAAATGAAATGTGATGTTTTAGTTTTATATGAATTCATTTTTGACATTTTTAGTTGGAGATCTGATCATAAAACAATAACAGAACCTAATGAATTTTCTACTTTGAAAATTTGAAAAATTGTTCGCGGTGTTAACATGCCAAGCACACATCTCTTTCAAAAAGAAACAACATAAAGTAGAGTATTAGAAATGAATGTTCAGTGAACAGTGGGGAGAATTTAGCAATCTGGTCCAGGTTCCTCAAAAGTCAGTTAACGTTAACCAATGGTTAAGATTTTAACTCACAAAATTTTGGGTTTACTCCCTTATTGCCTGATTTGGGTTTTCATATCGGGTTTACATATTTTAAAATTGTGTTTCTGAGGAATATTTCAATAATACTTTTATATAGGCACCGGCTTACATATTCCTAGATGAAGAAATTAAATTTAAAATTTGGCTTAACCATTGGTTAACGTTAACCGACTTTCGAGCAACCCGGCCCTGATGTGTTACAATGTGATGTAAACTAAGATTGTATTTAGTTACATGCACATGTATCATTAGCATTGTTCAACATTTCAGTTTAAATATTGTCATTTTCTAAAGTGGTTTTAAATATATATCTAAATTTCAGGTGTTGGAAAGAGCAGTTTATTATTGAGATTTGCAGATAATATGTTCTCAGGTAAGTTTATAGCCACTGCATTGTTACAGTTACTTGTAATTGTCTGTGTCAGGAGGCAATGAGAACACTCCCTAGATGACAGCCACTGATCTGCGATAGTGGTTTTGCTAGTTCCAGAAAGTATCCGTACAGTTACAACAGGTGGCATTCAAATTTTACCCCCACCCTCCCCCATGCATTTAGAAATTCCAAAATGCCCTTACTCACCATGTGTTTAAATTTACAGAATGGTACCCCACCCTCCTATTTGAAATCCCAGTTTACACTATTAAAGACCCTCTCAGAATTACCGATTTTACCTCCTTGCATTGGGGAGACTTTAGTTAAAACTGTTTTGTGCCTATTATAAACATGTCAGAAGCTTCTACTATTCTCTCATGATTTTATAACTGATATGAGTAAACAATTTCTGTTTTAGCTTTGATATTGCAAAGTGCATAAAGTGATGCAAGATCTGACTATCTTTCACAATAAATGAGTTTGTTTCATTTTTATTTAGTAGTACCAGGGACTAACAATCAATATTACAAAATTTATGTACTACGTATTTAATCATTTATAAATGTAATAATTATAACACACAAATTCAGTATATTTTTCTTGTGTTTATATTACAGGTTCATATATAACAACAATTGGAGTGGATTTTAAAATAAGAACAATTAATATCGAAGGAGAAAAAGTTAAATTACAAATCTGGGATACAGCAGGACAGGAGAGGTTTAGAACGATAACATCAACGTAAGTATCCTACCAAATGCTGTGAAAGTTTGGCCATTACTTTGTCATGGTCCTTGAAAATCATGGAAAGCCGTTGAATTTGAAAACAAACATTCCAGACCTGAAAAATCCTTGAAAGGCATTTGAGGCCCTTGAAAATCCTTGAATTGTCTGCCAATTCCATAGAAAAAACATACACTCAGGCTCTGTACTCCCAAAATTAAAAGCAAATTATTTTGTTTTTAACAAATTTTGTCATAAGTTATGGTCAATTGGTGATCAGGTTAGGTAGCTTTTCTTATCATATGTAGCTGATGCATCATGAATGTCTGCTTAAGTGCAAATAATTATAATTATGTGAAAAATTGTAAAAAATTTATTTGCGGCACGAGGTACTTCAGTTTGCAGGGAAAGGTCCTTGAAAAGTCCTTGGAATTTCATGTTCAGTTAAGAGACAGTAGCAAAGTCTCTGAAATCATGGCTAGACAAGTAACAACAACAACAAATGAATGTAAATATGCAATAATATTACCAAAAGCTGTGAAAATTCAGTCATTAAATCACTGTTGGACAAGTGGTATCTGAGTATATTTGACATGGAAAAAAGTTAAAAGTTATATAATTTATGAAACCCTACAGGGAAACATATCCCTAATCCCTAATAATACTAAATGAATACCTTTTGTTATTTCTTACAAATGAAAATCAGAATTGAACAAAATGACACCAGAACTGATTTCAAGAAGCTGCTGTATTGATTTCAAAGATCTATATCCACTTTGCCATTTTCTGTGTCATGTTTTCATGACTGGTGTTAGCCATTCCTTGCATAAGAATGTTATATCATATACATGTATACATATACCTGTGTTTTACCACACCGTTAGATTGGCTGCACCCAAACTATGAACCACCCGGGTTTTGTTTTGATAAAATTAATGTCAACAGAGACATGGATGCCATCATTTTGAGACAGTAATTTACTGTGGGTTATCAGTGATAGGTGTCATTGGTTGTGGATTTAGTTGGGAACCTTAATAGAACTCTGTGGCTTGTTGCACGATACTAGCTCCTTCAGATTGTAAAGAGGGGGAGGGGAATCGGGGGGGGGGTTCCCTGCCTACCCCCACCAACCTTCAGGTCAAGGAAGTGTTTTATCTGCCACTCAAGTGCACTTGAGTCCTATATGATGCCACCAGAAGCAATGTTGCAACATCAAATTTAAGCATTTTGTGGTGGATCATGCCCCAGACCCTCAAGATTTTGTCTGCTTCCCAAAGTTGGCACAACGATCAGCTGCACCCCCCCCCCCCTACCCCCAAGGTCATAACCTGAACGTTTGTGTTTGTTGTTTACAAAGTTTGTGGTTTAACTCCTACAGTTGTTAATTCTTAATTGTATGACAAGAATAATAAAGTTTTGATTCCACCAAACTGCAGGTACTACAGAGGGACGCATGGAGTTATAGTAGTTTATGATGTAACAAGTGCAGATACATTTGTAAATGTCAAGAGATGGTTGCATGAAATTGACCAAAACTGCGATGATGTATGTAGAGTGCTAGGTAAGCTGTTGTCAGGTATTATGTATCATACATACATAAGAATTTATGCACAATTATAAATAATGTATTTTGACTGCATTGGTGGGTGTCCACTTGGTCAGAAGAGTGCTTGATGCAAAGCAGAGCTGAACAAGGACAACAACACTAATTTCAACGTTAAATGGTCAATTGTCAAATGCGCCAAAGTGTATAAAGACGGAGCCAAAAGATGCAATCTGTGCCTTGCTGAAAAACTCTGTCTTCTATCCGCCCCCAAGGACAGTCTGTTAAACAAAATATCCAAACTAGTTTCGAAATGCCGGCATGTGAACAAGTTCTATTCATCAAATCACAAAAAGCCATGACCCTAAACGTACTATTTTAACTTTGTAATTAACTTCAAGAGTCAGTCTGACAATCGTCTCGGCATGAAACACAGTGTAACTGATGTTTTAGAAACCTTTTAGCAATTTTATCCATCTTAATGTTTTAATACTCTTAGCATATTAACGTTCTCAAAAAATATTAGTTTATACATGATTATAGATATTAACTATGTGACTGTATGCATATCATACAGCAAGTATTGACAGCAATAGTCGATGCTATTTTACATGTATTGTCCACACAGAGTAGTGATATTGGTCTTCAGTTTTTATAAATATGCTTTCATTTTCTTTGGTGTAGGGATAAGAAGATATCAGTCCTGAAATATCCTGAAATATAGGAACAAATAAATAATAATTGACCTTACTAGTACAAAAATGATAATTATTATATCTTGTCAAAAAAATAATTATAAAACTCTGGTGTAAACCCATCTATCAGAAGTTTCTTTATCATTTTCACATATCAATTTAGGTATTAGTTTATTGCTATAACTACATTTTTCATGATTCAGGAAATGTTCTTTCTCACAGACTGCCAAATTTGCCTTTGGCCTAATAAGTCTTCACTTTATATTTGCTTCTTGTAGATTCTGTACTAAGTCTCTTTGTTTTCTCTTAGTTTCTTTTGAAGGGAACAGGCCCGTAGCTGGGTTGCTTTTAAAGGGGTTCGTTTGTATAGGCTCGTCACTCAAAAGAGAATAGTGACTATATATTTCACTCCAAATCGTCTGTAGATTGTAGTTCCAGGGGGGTCATTCGAACGCTTCCAACCCCCACTCCTACGGGCCTGGGGAAGTTGTCTAACAATGCCAACCTTGTACAGTAACTTGTGTATTTCTTCCATAAGACAAAACTTTGTTTTCTCAAGAATTTTCAGTAAATAAATGTGAAATACAAAACTATGATTGCTCTAATTGATAGTTGTTTATTCATTTAATCATAGTTGGAAATAAAAATGACTGTCCTGAGAGGAAAGTTGTAGAAACAGCAGATTCACAGAGATTCGCTGAACAGATGGGAATTCAGATATTCGAAACCAGTGCAAAGGAGAACATTAATGTAGAAGAGGTATGCTGTTACCTTCAGTTCATCTATGTTTATTATTTGTTGATTCCTGATAAATCTCTTCTTTGTTGTAACTACATGTACATTTTTATCCTTTGCTGTATCCTGTAGTGGAATACAACAATTAATCCTATTCTGCCTATTCTCTGGAAGAGTAAGCCTGAGTACCAGGAACGGATCCAGAAATTTTAAAAAGGGGAGACCTGTATCAGAAATTCTGGAAATGGGGGCCCAAAAAGGGTATCTGTGCTGCAAAAAAGTTTTTTTTCAGTGTTTTTGTTATAAAATGTTTGCAAAATTACCAACGAAAGGGGTATGCTCCCCCGATTCCAAAATTTCTGTATTCTGTATTTAAGGGAGGGGCCCAAGGGGCCCAGGCCCCCCCAAATTCAGAACAGGGGTTCCCAAAAAGGGTATCTGTGCTCCGCAAGTTTTGTTTTCAGTGTTTTGCTTATAAAGATAATGTTTGCAAAATTGCCAACGAAAGGGGGAGGAGCAGGCACCCACCCCTGGGGTATTTCTTCTTTTAGTTAGGTAGCTTTCCCATAGTATGCAGAGGTATTTTTTCTTCTCTCTGACTAGGCAAGGCTAGTTCTTCATCGTATCTGGCTACGCAATGTATATAATGTTGTTCATCTCCCTGCCCAGAGAGGGTTTCAAAATACTTCTTCCACTGATAATCATCTTCCTGAAACACAAGAGGAAAGTGTGAATCAATGTTGTTTTTGTTTTGCTGATTAATAGTTCGTCTGATTTCAGGTATTTAATGCTATCACCAAGATGGTACTAAGAGTCAAGAAAGAACAGCAGGCCAAAGCTAATGAGCAGAAAGGAGTTATCAAGGTGAAAAAGGATAAGGGAAAACGGAAGAAGTGGTGCTAGCAGAGTGTTTAAATGATTATTTTATTCCAAACAAGACATTCATTCTCAGTCATAAAAATGTGCAAAATGCACCAAATAGCAGTCTGTTGAGCAAGTTTACTAACATGTACAGTATAGTAATTGAATAGAGTTTTCATCCTCCCGCAAGATGACAAGATGACAAGATTCAAATAGGGGAGTTAATATTGAATATATTGGCTTGAAAATTCATTTTGGTAAAATAGGTTTTAATAACTAGTTCAAAGCTAAGACAGATCTAGATTAACTGACATGGGAATAAGCATAATTGCCAAGGATGTGAGCTTTTTGAGCATTTTGATGGCTGGTTGTTGAAATTTAGTTGCTCAAACTATCACAAAGAAATACTTTAGACATGTTGGTTTATACATATATGATGTGTGAACAGATGTACAAAGGATATATTGTGTATTTTCAGTGCTATTTTATAACATAAATTGCATATTTCAGACAGACACATGGGAGTGGGGTTTCCCATTTTCTTTTGCTTTGTTTCTTTAAGTAAAGTTGTGCTGCAATATTTCTTGTTTCTTTTGTAATTGAGGGTGTGGACTGGGGTGTTCAATCAAATCTCCCGAACACCCCTGGATCAGCCACAGCCAAAGTGATTGATTAAATCTGATACATGTATTATTACAATAATTATAAACAAGATATGGTCAAAAATTCCAGCAACTTTAGTGAAATATACAGCCATATTAGTAGCTGTAATTTTTTGCAAATTACTAACCAAATGCTAATTTAGCAGTCCTGTGTTACCAATTACTAGTCTTACAATAATACAGTTTGACTCGATGCTTGCTAGTGTCATTTTTTTGGAGTTTCAGTTCAGGTGAACAATTTATTTTAATATAAAGTGGGCTGTCACTTCTGACTGTGATGTTTGTTCATATTCTGTGTTGTCGCATGTGTGGCACCTTTCAGTACATGCAATATTTCCTGATTTGTATTTGGAATATAAATAATATGAGATTGACAGTAACCATAGCCTGCCCGCAGACGATTAGTTTTCTTCGCAGCGAGAAGTGGAAAATAATCGTCTGCGGGCAGGCTACAGTAACCAGTCCAACAAAAATATGCCAAACAAGTTGGTGTGTTCAAAGCTTACCTGATACAGACAGTATTAGAATTAATTTTACAGAAACATTGGGTTGGAAAATACAAAGTTGGTATGTAATAGTGCTGCATTGTTCTAAAATACAAGTGTGCAGAACTGGGGTTCTTCCTTGGGTTATGAAATTCTATTGTCCTAGTAGGGTTAGTTTGTATTTGATTGGTCTGTACATTTCTGTTATTTCTGGACGCAATGTCATTGGAGTCCTCTACACGTGGAGAGAATCTGGAACTGTTGTTCACTTTCTTTATCTTCATCATTACAGTGTGACTACAGAAACCAGGGTCACTTGCAGAAGAGTAGCCAATCACAATACGACTTTTAAACAATACAATTGGAGTTTGCAGCTTTGATTCCAGACAAACCATGGTAACCACTTGTTCTCATTGGATAGTTTTATGGTTTGTTTCTTTCAGTCGGCCAAATCAAAGTGACCCCGGTTTCTGTAGTCGCACTGTAAGTGGTTGTTTAATTTACATATGAGACCACAGTTACAGTAACAACCATAATTTTAGTTGTTAAGGTTTAGTGCTAGAGATGTCTTCTAGTTTACTGCTGTATAGCTAGCCTGCGTGTATAGACCCCTTTTCTCTCACTCAGACTGCACAGGCCCTTCGCGGTCCGGGTGAGAGAAGAGGGGTCTGTACATGCAGGCTACTGTATGGCCTGTCACTATTGTACTTGGCTGTATATAGTTACTCCAAACTATGCCCTATTGCTATGGTTACTGTGCATTATGACCTATTGCCATAGTTACTGTGTATCCAACATGGCTCTATATGATCATTATTAGTAAGACTAACGAAACAAGCCAAAATGTGACTCACTTCCAGTGATTTCAAGTCCTATTTAAACAAGTGCCAGTTATTCAAGAAATGCCAGTTTTTCATTTGTGCAGTTGTATTCCCAGGACATTTTTTACCCATATTAAAGTTTAGACATGATTACACTATCCTGGACAATTTATGAAATATTATATTACAAACATAATGTATTTCTACCATCAACTGTAAATCTTCAAACTTTAGTTTCGGTGGCAATCACGGGATTCCTTCCAGAGATTTGATGCTGGACTATTTCTCTATACATCTCTTATACACTATATTAGCTACAAAGTTGCATTATAAGTCTGGGTAGCCTGTGCGTGATACGGACACACGTAGTGAATCTTTGCAGGGGTTTTTGATTATTTGCATCCCACTTTTGTTGCCAGGGTATTCTCTGTGTTCAATTTTCCATTTTGAAAGTCATGCTAAAATCGCAAAATTAGATTGCTTGAATAAATAAGTTGGCATTTCGCTGTGACGTGTGGATAGACTCGTGGGAGCGGGCGCAGTAGCTCAATAATGGCGAATTTAATGAATTTGAATTGTCGATATCTGACATGCAAGATATCTGCGAGTTTATATCCATATCGCTGCTAACGGTAAAAAAACTGCAGAACTAGGGAATTACATTTTATTAAGGGTAAGTCCCACTTTAAAACGGCATAGTAATTTTATTGTTTATCTTATTCTATTTGCCGAACTGATTACTGCGACATAAATTTGATAATTTTGCAGCTAGTTCTCGAGGTATAAGGAGCAACGTCTAAACTCGTGACCGTAAGTAGGTCTGAAGAGAACTTGAGATATGCTTGGAGTGTGAACGACATTTTGTGTCGTACTTCGGTCCTACTTCGTTGCAGTAGGAACGCGCCAACTTCAAAGGAACCGAAGAGCACTTCCAAGTGTGGTTTGTATCCTACTTGAAGTAGGTCTCAAGTGCACTTGGCTTTCAAGTGCAGTTTCGCAGCACTTGAAAGCTAGTGTGAACCCACCTATCGGCCGAGCCAATATCGGTCGCGAGCAAAAGACCGAGTCTCCCACGCGCAATTTGACCTATCACCTGTTGCCCAATCGCAATATTTAATTATTAATAAAATAATATAGGTATTATAAATTTGGAAAGTAAGAGTTTCTGACGGAAGGTTAATAATAATAACCTAATTTTTTAGATGACGCATCTAAAAATCTCGATGCGTTTACAACAGTTTTTTGGATTACTAAAATATGAAACCCATTTACAGTTACTGTAAGAGCTACCGAGCTACTCGTCAATCGGAAGCAGTGTTGACAGGTACATTCAGTTTTGCTTTTGACTCGGAAATAGTTGTTTAATTTCTAAATTCGAAATCATTTTGTAGTTCGAAATAACAAATAATGTCAGTAAAGGTGCAGAAACGTCTGCGAAAGACGTTTTAGCGAGTAATTAATGCCTCGGAGAACGATGTATGTAAAACTTTGTGTATTCATCGGTCAATCGTGTGTGTGTCTTAAAATACCACCAAGGTCAACAAATGGCATAACTGCGATGAGTTTGGCTGTTTACATTTTCACTTTCGAAGAATTACTGCCGGAACAGTTTTAACTATTTGGTGCGATGTTTGGCTGGTCCGACTTTGTAGAGGCACTTCGAATAAAATCGGGAATCAATCTACAGTCAACTTTATAGCTAGAAGTTTTGTTTCAGGTCTTTCTGAATCTCACTGTCAGAAACACTTCCGGATATGGTTGCTGGCTAAAAAGATTGTCATATTCGTTTTTCGTATGTAATGTTGTACATGTGGTAAATAAAAACCGTTGAACCGTTCAAGAGCCCATGACCAGGGACCTCGGAGCGCATTTTGATTGGGGGCTAGCTACACTATTCTGTGGCAATTTTTGAGACAAATAATTATTTATCTTATGTACGGAAAATGTATTGAGCTCCCTAGCTCTGAATTTTGGCAGAGGACCGGGGATGGCTAACCTTGTGGTCCCGGGGGGGGGGGACTCCCATGGGCTGGACATGACGGGGATTATCAAGTTTTTCAAGAAACCCCGAAAAGGTACTAGTATGGGTGTGGCTCGAGCTCATTAACCCCCTAAAAGGTACCACAGAAATAACACTTTAGTTACGTCCTAGTCTTTGCTTTTTTGCCTGTGAATCTTGCAAGTATTCGTAGATACAGCTTTTATTGGACCTTTGAGTCGCATTGATCATCAACGGCTGGCACGTGTTTTGTCCCTTCGTTTTCGATGATATTCTCATTGTCAGAGGTATCCCTAACTTGTGAGTGATTCATTAACCCACTCTGAGAGACGGAAACGGCTGTCTTGTAAAAATGTATTAAATCAAGAGTTCTGTAATCGTCATGTCAGGGTTGGAGCTATATATGTTGTATTCTAAACGAAGGCAAAAGATTGATTTCCAGGCTGCATATTTATTATTTAAGATTCCATTGTGTAAGATTCGAGGGTCATAGCCACGTACTAGTGGATTCCCTTGGTTTCTCTGAATGCTATTGCTGCCAAGCAGAGCAGGGAGGGGTGGCACATAGTACTCATGGGGTGTGCCTACATACAAAATTGCCCTCCGCCTTTGTGTACGCCGACGCCCCGCTGTCTATATACACAATTGCCCCGATTCCATATGTACGTGGAACCTTAT
Source organism: Epizoanthus ramosus (assembly GCA_026413505.1). NCBI lineage: Eukaryota > Metazoa > Cnidaria > Anthozoa > Zoantharia > Epizoanthidae > Epizoanthus > Epizoanthus ramosus. Next base: position 15,525 of record JANVCJ010100722.1, read on the forward strand.
GTGGGAGCCTCGGCCCGAAAACCCGCTGTGAGATGCGACAGGGGGCGGGGGGCACGCCAGTGGGGGAGTCTAAAATCTGATATCCCCCTCCTTCCCCCCCCCCGAGAACTCGTTGTCGCGGAAATATGAAATTTATATCACACTGATTGGTTCGACAAGTATAATTAGATACAATAATATAATAACTACGTCATTTTAGGTGAACAGTCTGAGGTTTTCAGAAAGTTCGCAGACAAGCATGCGGTTCAATCAACTCTTTTGTGATACACTGTATTCACAGAAACTGCAACAGACCGCTTGAAGGTGAGTAGTTCTTGAATTATCGAAACTTCTTGAAGTGCGTCTCAATATATCAATTTCTGGATGTGTCGTACCCGTGTCTTACTTGTCAGCAGTTCGTAACCCGCTCTTTGAGACGGAAACGGCTTAATTGTAAAAATGTATTAAACCAAGAGTTCTGTAATTGTCTTGTCAGGGTTGTAGCTATATATGTTGTATTCTAAACGAAGGCAAAAGGTTGATTTCCAGGCTACATATGTATTATTTAAAATGTCTGTAACTGGTCGTAAACGCCGGGTGCTGTCAAGGGTCGAATCACGCCTCCTCACGTGGAAAACGGGACTGAGATATATTCAAGTCATTATAACCAGCCCTTGCTGTTCCCGGCGAACATTTGCGCGGTGCTTAAAGCCTCTACTGTGAGTTTAGTTCCAAGTAGAGATGCGAACAATCGTGATGTATTTAAACACAAACAAAATGAACTTTTTATTATTCGAGCTGAACCTGACTTGTTTGATTCATGAAGTGGTGAATAAATTTCGACAATATTCAAATTCTTTACTGTTTTGTTAAAATGCAGAGATGACAATAAAGATGTCAGGTGATTTTCATCTGTGTATTTATATCAAAGACGGTGAATATCAGCCACACTTCACATGACATTTTGAATTTTCTGAATAAAAAATCTTATCAGATTACGTCAACACTACAATACTGAATTGACCAATGGAGGAACAGCGCTCAGGTAAAGGCGCGAAAATTTTTTAATTGTCCTAATTCACTATTACGTCACAGTTTGTTTACATTTTATAAATTCAACAAAACACAAACATGTTGAAATTTATTGCCTTTATTGTATCTGTACATTTCAATTACTTTTCAGAATGAAATTTGTGAAGTTTCCTTTGATTTTGGACTTTCAAAATCTGTGTTACTCCTGCATTGTGGGATTGAAGTGCGAGTAAACAAAATGTCAACATTTCTACATTTCATTGTTCCTGTGATCTTACGAATCAGATACAACATAAAGTTGGTGGATTTGAACCGTTACCAGCAAAAGAAATCACTTTTTGTTTATAACATTGAAAAACCTATGACGTAATAGTGAAATAGGACAATTGACTTACGCGCATTGGATCTCGCTTCACTTTTAGGCAAATTCATCCCCCCCCCGAATTTTGATAATAGTTGTTTTCAGACAAACAAATCTTTACAACTATTTGAGTAACAGGTAATCGCATAATTTTTTTCGTGTAATTTGGACTGAATGACCGCATTTACCTAGAAAACGAAAGTTGGTGTCGTCCAAGACACACAAACTGACAGGTTTTATGCGTCTCGTGTTTACCTAGTCGCATAAACTGCAGAAGAAGCCTTCGTCTTTGGCGAAACGTTCGTCTTCTTGGTAAGTACGGCCAATACACACTTGTGTCAATTTCAGTTCCAAGAACACAAACTATGTTATGTTTTACAAATTCCTCTGGTGAGTTTTATTTTAATTTATATAACCAATCATGAAAACCACTATACAGGGGTTGCTGCGAAAACGAAGAGCCAAGACCCAAAACCGAGACCCAAAACTAAGACTCAAAACTACGACCCCCTATTTTTTCCCTTATATATTATGAGTAGCGATTTGCAATGCGTAGCGCTCAGGGCCCGGTTGCTCAAAAGTCGGTTAACGTTAACCAATGGTTAAGATTTCAATTCACGACTGGGTTTACTTCCTTATTGACTGATTTGGGCTTTCATGTCGGGTTTACGTAATTGTATTTCTGCGGAATTTTTCAATAATATTTTATAAGCAGCGGACTACGTATTTTTAACGTTAACCAACTTTCGAGCAACCCGGACCAGATGGTCAACAAGGACGCCCCTCTCTCTAGCATATTAAGGGACC